>JAHWFP010223953.1:0-14501 GCA_023313725.1 Lithobius niger | reverse complement strand
GCCTGTGGGCATCTATCGCAACACGCACTCTACTACCTGGAGGGAGTAATAAATACAACCATACGCCATATGCAGTGTGGATTACCCTCGCTTCGGCACGACTCGACGTAGGAATATTCGCCTGTATGTGTTACGGATGTTCCTTTAATCTTACACGTTGGTAACGACGTCGAGTATCCTCTACTTAGCGGGCCAACAAATATTGGGTCTTGACATTATGATGCACATCTGTATTTCAAGACAGGTGTCATCCATATTAACATATTTGAGATATCATTTTGGGCGTAGAGCAGTACAGCTGCTTACCGAAACTCACTCCAAAATAACATATTCTCTCTATCTACCTGTTTTCATAAAAAAAAGTGTTTTGGTGCTTAAGTAACATTTATTTATTTTTTTTACTAGGAAATTACGAAACCCATTCATGAATCCAACATTCATATTTAAAGCTATGTGGGATCGTCAACGAAATATGAGCGACAAGCCACGGTTGGATATGGATTTTAAGGGTCACCTCCACCCAACTTTTATAGTAAGTACTTTGTTGGCAAACTGATCTTTTAGAGCACTTATAGCCATTTAGAACACTTATTTTTTAAACCCCCGCTGCACTGCACCAACCTTTGTTTCTTACTAACTGCAAAATACTTCAGTAATATCGGGGGTCAAATTTCCAAATTTTGAACCAGGTGCAAATTTGCACTCCAAATTTGTTACTGGGGTGCAAAAAAAGTCTTTGGAGTGCAAAATCCAATTGTAAACCAACACTGTGGTCTCCTATTTTATAGCCAATGAAAATTCTAACATTCAGCACTCAATATTATGTACTGTTTTCCTGCACTTTGCTTGAAACTCACTAAACTACACTATTCAACTGAAAAACCTATACACAGTTTAATCATATGTAGTAAAAAAATGGAGTTTAACTACGTTAGAAGGAATGGTGTAACAGAAAATCTAATTCCAAGCTGTTAAAAATGTCGCAAACCGCAAGTCTCTAGCTTGTGCGGTTCAAAAGTTATGAAAAATTCAACTTTGGTGTGCAATTTTGCACTCCCAAGAGTTGCTTCTGGAGTGCAAAGTACGATTTTGGAGTGCAATTTGCCCCTGTGCATCCGAATATTTCGACCCCTGGTAATATAAGTACTAAAGTCACCTATTGCCTAAATCAAAACAATAAATCTTTATAATTATTTTAAATCCATTTTTAAATCCAGCTAGCTTCCATCGGTTGTGTTGCTCTGTGATAGTATATTATTACATGCAAGCGGCCGTGACGTCACATTTACCTTTGGGTACGATGGAGTATCGAGCCCGTTATGCTTATTTTATTCTCTTTGTTTGTTTGTGTTACCAACATGTTTTCCAGTTCTCTAAAGGACATCATCGAATCCGGTGACTTTCAAACTTGTGATTTCGTAAAATGGCCAAATGATATTCATCCTGCTTGTCGTAACTGTCGATCTTACAGTTTTACAACTTCCAAATGTGACATTTGCAGCCTTCGCGATGCTGGATGTATTTCCAAAATACTGTTTACTTGGCGCAAACCTTGGCGCCGTGAACAGGGACGTTCGGCTTCCGTTAACTGTAAACCCTCCCCTAGTCCTTCTTATACAAATTCATTAAGTGTTAAACGTTCAAAATCTTCTATTGATTTACATTTGGAGGTGACCAACGCTGGTCTTCCCGCTAACTTTTATCCTGCCACGAACGTGGATGATACTGCCAAACTTAGTGATGTCGCTATCGACATTGTTGTTAATGATGATGGGGTTAGTTCAACTCCTTCTTCCATTCAACTTCAACCAAATGATGTTAGTCTGATTATTACTGAAGTTAGAAACGGTTTGGACGCACGCATGTATGAATGCTCAGTTTGAGACTGTTGAGGCAGCATTCGGGTGACGTCTCCAGTGACACGACGGTACCTCCATCTAGTGGTAGGAAATGCATACTTTCATGCAGCGAGCATTCTATCGACGTGTCTTCCAACCCCGATAAAAAGACTGTCAAAACCAACACATCTTCCGTTGAAAGAGCCAATCTTTCTGAAAATAGTGACAAAACATTAAGAATGCTTCCAAAACTGTTAAATGTGTTAAAAGTGATCATTGTGATAAAGTGCTTAGAACTCCTCGGTAAAAAGTGCTCCGTTGGTGAAATCAAAATGAAAAAATAACAAAAGTGACAGTCCGTGTTTACGTTTTGTACGCTTAGATTTCAAAGTAAAGGATATTTGCAATATCCTTGCAAATTTTCGACAGTCATGTTTTTCTGGAGTTGGAAGACGAACGATCACGACGAAGTAAGTGGTGGTGTGGTAACCTGATGAAGACAGTCCTTCTGAGCCCCTCCAACTCCAGAAAAACCTGACTATCGAAAATTTGCAAGGATATGGTAACGGTAAATATCCTTTACTTTGAAATCTAAGCGTACAAAACGTAAACATGGACTCGAATTTTCAAAGTAAGCGATGTGACATTTATAAAAAGAGACAGTGACACTAAAATGCATGATAGGGTTAAGTTTCCACCCCATAATAACAAACCATGTCCTCTGCCTCTACCCCGGAGTTGGTGGAGTCGGGGCAGCATATTCCTTCAGTGAAGCCCAGGCTGGCTAAGGATGCATCTCAAACGCAGCATACATTTGCCGGCCATCACCCTGCCCTCTGGGGCGCAACACAAATAGTCTGCGGTTGTCAAAATCTGACTCTATCAGCTTTTTAAAGAAACTGATCTTTCAAAAAATGAGAATGAAGTAAGGAAAATTGTAGAAGGTTTCTTACTTCCTGCAAATACTTACCTTCAGTAATATTGCTAAAACCACCTTTTTACGCTATTCACTGCTCGCTTATGAACTAAAAACCATATTATTTATGTTCTCCTTAAACTTTTCTCCACCACTGCCAGGTAGCGCTGCACGTCCCCATCGACGCCAGCGCCCCCACCAGGCGAACCCCATCTTTTTCGAGCACTCCATCACTGATGGTTGTGCAAGTTTTTACTGCTACTGCGTGCTTCGTGTGTGATTTCGTGAACTTAATGGACTATTTTTGACGAACTCTGATGTCTAAAAGTGAATGTGATGCTAGGTGTAAAGCATATTTGAAGAAACGATCGTGCAAGGCATGCAAACACCCGAAATTATCGCGTGATTTCCATCCGTTGTGTAGGAGTTGCCGGCCGTGTGATTTTCAAAGCAAAGTGTGTGACCTCTGCGACCTTCATCATCCTAGCACGGTACAGTCTGTTTTATTTACATGGAAGAAATCGATCAACGTAAAGCTCAGCAGGAGAAGGAAGCTTCGAGGAACAAGTCAGTTGAAGATAGGCTTAAAATCATGAGTCAAGATTTAGAAATGCCGGCGGTTTTTTTTTTGACCAACAGATCGTTGACGACGCCACAATGGCGGCCGACGTCGGCCACGTGTTGCCAAACGACTTGACTAGTCCCGTGTTGCTTCCTGTCGGAACCCTGGAAGGAGATTCCAGTGTTTTGGGTGAGCAAATAGGGAATTTGGGACCGAATTTGCCGATGTGCCGGGCGTTGCCAATGACAGGATTATCGAGATTGCAGCGGCAACAGCTGGGAATGTTTTCGACGCGAAGGCCACGGAGATGGACGGCCGTTCGTTAGCGGGATTCAATGCTAAAATTGGCAACTTTTTTGCGGATGTATTGCACCAGTTCGGCCCGCCTTTACCGATGCGCCGGAAACCGGATGGGTTGGATTTACGGAAATCTTCGGACATTGCCATTGTCAAGGAACAAGCGGGCCAGCCGCCGTCTCGTAAGTAGCGACGGAGTCGCCGGTGACGAGGCAGTCTAGGTCCCGATCCAGTCGAACCACAGAGGCGAAAAGCAAGTCGAAAGTGGTAAGCATAAAAGACAGTAAGAGGCGCAAGACGGCCGCTCCCGGTGGGGGTAGTTGCGGTGCGCCTTCTATACCAGCACAACCTGTTGCGGGTGCCTCGTTGGACAAATTTGCAATGCTGATGGGGCAGATGAGTGCTATGTTTGAAGGGGGGTTTTTACCCAGCTCGCTCGGTCGCCGCGCGCAGCCTGTCGACGACACTAAGCAGTCAGTGGGTGGCTGATGCAGTGGGACAAATTGTCGCCGTTCTGTAGTCAGTTGTCACACGAGGAGTGTATAGTGTCGCAAGGAAAATTGGCCAATGTGGCAGTGGCACAGCGGGACACATTGTCGCCGTTCTGTCGCCAGTTGTCCCCGCATAGGGAAAATGTGTTGCCGAGGATGGCTGTCATGTCGCCGGTTGGTCGGGATGGCCGTCCTCTACCTAGGAAGAGGCCTGCATCCCCTGAAAGTAGGCCTGTCGTGTCGCCCACCAGGACAGAGATCGGGATGAAGAGGAAGGCACCGTGCAAGACCTGTTTAACGAGGGACCGGATTACCTCCCTTGGAAGGATTTCGCCGCCATTACATTTCAACGTTTAATCGTTCAAACTTCGTTAGTATCAGTGGCCACTTAATACATGGCGAGAGAAACCAGCAATCGGTGACGTCAGTTTTAAAACTACTCACCAAATCGACGACTCAGAACGAAGCTTGATGCTTAATGGTGTTTCGTAGCAAACATGCTATATGGTTCAGACAACACGTGGAAATGTCAGTGAAATGGAAATAGGATCAATATTAAGTCAGGATGGCCGAGTGGTCTAAGGTGCGACTTGAGTTCTGGTCCTCAGATGAGGATGTGGGTTCGAACCCCACTCCTGACACCAACAGGGAAAACGTGAACTTTTTTTTCTATGAATTTTCCGACAGCAAGTTTTAACATAGTTCGTGTGTTTAATTAACTTAAAAACAAAATCCTAGTATCAAAGTTCTTTAGATGGACTAGTCTCTTTCCGACTCTGAGGCTATCTGAGTTGTTGGATCGTTTTCATACAAATTATGATAAAAACCTTGAGATGGCTTTGATCTCTCGACTAAATTTACTAGTTACATGTATGGGTATTGCCACGAATGCACCTGGAAATGTCTGGGACAGATAATTTAAAACATTGTCCGAAATCTGTACTACTGAGGTAGTGAATACTTCCGAAACGGCTAATAGAAAACCAAATTTACCGGGTGGGGCCGGTTAAAATTGGTTTCTATAGCCTTAATAGGAAATATACACTACATGTACCCACCCAGCCTTCCCTCTTGTGTCACCACCATGACCTAGCGAGAGGAAAAAAGATGGTGGGCTGCCTCGCCCGAAAGCTTTTATAGGAGGGACAGCACGTGACGCATGCGCAGTTAAGGTTGCGCAGCAGGCTGGATCTGGAGAGAGAAGAAACCTCGAGGGAAAGAAGCATTACGTGAACTGAATGCAAGAATTTACAGGTAGTGCATATTTCCTATGAATGCTATAGAAACCAATTTTAACAGACTCGGTAAATTTGGCTTTTTACTATCCGAAAATACTTACCTCCAGTAGAACCCGCCTGCCTCCCTGCTGTCACTGAACCCGATGGTTTTTAAGCGAAATGTGACATCATGGCTGTCTGCGTGTGATAAAATAGAATAAAAGATGTTGGCCAATAAGCTAAGAGCTTTTTTGAAGGCCCCACTATCACAGAACCTAGCTGGTACTGGATGACTATAAAATTGGTTTATAATAAAGGATTTATTATTTTGACTTGGGCAATAATAGCATAAAATAAAGAGATTTTAGCGCATGTATTGAAGGTAAGTATTTTAACTAATTTGTATGTGCCTACGATATGCATTACCTCCTTTTTATAGCATTCCCTTCTCTTCATGCATTCTCCCTCCCTGAGAAAATTTGTTGGCTTCCCTGCCAGGCTCAGTAGCTTACCCTACTGCGCATGCGTGACGCAGTCCTCATATAAAAGCGTTTGCTCGGAACCTTGCTTCATCTCTTTTTCTCTGGGCCACCACGCAACGTGGTTGCTCTCCCCAGCTTCCCAAGAAGAACCATCATGGATTCAATGCACCAGGGCATTGGACTTTTCTGAATGTAGGTCATCATTGGAGTGGATGCCCTAGTGGCAGTAACGGACTACTGTCTCTTCCTTCTGTTTGTTAAAATGGTGCGTCTGTGCAACCAGAGGCGCCTGACGATTCGAATGGCGCTTATCGGTCTTTTTGTGCTTGCAGTCGCCTATGCCTACTTGCAACCGCCCTTTTTATTGGTTCGCCTTGAGTGCCCATCTCTGGCCGTCATGGACTAGAGTAAGGGGTTAAAATATCGTGGTCTGAGCTACTGCGGTCCCTTCTTTCTTATCCAGTTTATGGTGCCTTGTGTCAAAGGCACATCACGAAAGGTGTTGGCCCGGGCAACCACAACGACCCGACCATCTGAGAATTTTAGGGGCGCTTTCCCTTTCCTTCCTGCAAGAAAACGAATCATCATAGTATCGATTCTTCAGCAACTGAGGGGTAGCACTCGAAACTACCGCTATGTATCCTGTCCTATGTGACCAGGCTAACCCCTTGTCACCGAGTTTTCAACAGCGAAGTAAACCCTCGCTGCTTCATTTACAGCCGGCTCGTTCGCTTGCTAGCTGCCGTTTCGATCTATTATAGCGCTCAAATGACTGCTACATAACGTATCCCATGTGACCAGGCTCTCCCCTCGACACCGGGTATTTTACAGCGCACACTTTCAAAACACAAGTATCTTCTATATATTGCACTTTTTCGGCTGTTACACTGTTTCTTTATTCCATCTACAATATTGTGCGCTTTTAAATTGTTTCAGGTACAGGCTGATCAACTAGAATATTGTGTGAAAAGATTGCAGTATGCAGTGGAAACAGCTCTTAGCAGACATGGGAAGGTAATTGTTATACCATTGTAGTGTATTGTATTATATTGGTGTCTTTTTTTGTGTGGTTATTTTAGGGATGCAAAATGTACTGCGTTCTGTTATGCAGGTTGAGGCACCACCAGGCACGTTACCACTGTGAAAAATATGAAAATTAAATGCAGTGCATGTGGTGAGATGCGTGAATAAGGATGAAAGCTGTGTGAAAAATTAAGATTTCGTCACCAGCCCACCTACTTTTGTGTGCAGTAAGGGGCCATTCAAAAACCACGTGGCCATTTTTAACCTCCCCTTCCCCCTGTGTGGTCATGTGTGGCTAGATCTAGGACCCCCTCCCCAAAAAAAACCACGTGGCTCATAGCCATACCCCCCCTCCACGTACTTAAAAAAAAATTACACCTTATACGCTTTCGACAAACGCATTGCCACTTCATGCAAAATTTGTTATTGTGCTGTACCCAATTTGGTGAATTGCTAGTATTCGACATGAGAAACTCAACGATAAGTACCCCCATACTCCACTTTCGCTTTTAATACATGCAGCTGTCTGATTCGTGTGAAATATTTTAACCAATTTTTTGGGCGATCTGCAACAGCTGCTAGACATAGATAAACTTCATCGAGATTTGTATCTGAGACGGAAAGTAGAAAATTGTAACCTAGTAAGCTCATTATTACGTAGGCCATCACTGCATTGAATTGTCCCAGTGAAGTATTCGACATTTTAGCAGTACACTATACAGGGTGTCCCAAAAGTCCGAGAACACCCTCACAACTTTTTAAGGGATTGAAAGAAAATAGTGAAACTCTGGCAATGTAAGTTTGGTTAAAGGATCTACCGTTTCGTACAACCAGCATTGTGCCAGCCCCCCTTGGGGGGCCCCCAACTCAGAATTTTCAATGGAATGGGGGTGAAGGAATATCTTATTTGAAAGGTCTTCATTAGGCGAGTAAATTGCCGCAACGACAGCTTCGATACGATGAGCCCATCCAAAATGGCAGCCAGTCAAACATTAGGAATTTTCTCTACATCCCTATGTCATACTCATGTTAAAGTCGTTGTAAAGGTACGTAGGTGGCAGCAAAATGCTTCGTTCAATTTGGTTCGATCACACCTACAACGTCTTTTGCGGTTTGAAACCCAGATTGTAAGCCTTAGTGCCCGCCATGTTCCGCGGGGAAAGGGGGGCATGAGGCCCACACTCAGGGCTTCAAAACGCAAAAGACGTTGTAGGTGTGATCGAACTAAATTGAACGAAGCATTTTGCTGTCACCTACATCCCTCTACGACGACTTTAGCTTGAGTAAGACCAGGGGCGGATCCACAATTGTGTTGGGGGGGGGGGGGGGCGCTCTGCTCTGAAAAGGGACACCCTGTATAAGTGAATTTAGTACGAGTGACGGAAACGCAGTCTTACGTTGTTGAAGACTTCTACGACAAGCCCCCCTGGTATGTTTCACCACTATGCGGGAAATTCAGTTCGGTTGACTGGGGCTGAGACGTTAGGGTCGATATAGGAACAATACAAGGCTGACTGAAATGCTATGCGTAGAGACTCTTATACGGTAAATCACCAATCCATTGGAGATAAGGCTTTCCCGTCAATGCAATAGCCACGTGGCTTACTCGGGAACCCCCCCCCCCTCCCCCCACTGTGGCTACTTGTGGCCGAAAGCCGACCCCCCTCCCCACCCCCTGGCCGACCACGTGGTTTTTTAATGGCTCCTAATGATCCCCTGTAGCCCACCCACTAACGCAAAGGGAACAACGGCACTCTACCATCTCAACTACATCAAAGTCATGTGCATCCCAAAATTTAACTGGGAATGTACTGTGACATAAAGACAAAAGTATTTGACATGCCCCAGATAAATGGCAAATCTGTTTTTATTGCCGAGTACCTACCCAACCCAACTATCCATATAGCCTCTTCTCTTTTGTTGTCACGTCAATGTTTATCGCACATTGGTCGTGTAAACTTGATGAAACTCGGTGTGAGGGTAGCCCTCGTCCGTACGCACATTTTATTGGACTACTCCAGAGGATTTCATTGGGTAGATTGGTCCCCGGGCAGAAGAGGCGCTTTTAATATCGTCAGGTTTTTTGGCTAGGGCAGCAAGGAAATGCAACAATTTAATTTGTTAGGTATTTTGGAGACGATGTATTTCTGTTCATCTGGGGAATGTCAAAGCCTTAGTTTTTTTTTAGTATCACTGGAACAAAACCGATATGGCTCACACTAATAAGCTTTCCGTGTCCGTTTGTGTGAAATTTGTCATTTTTTTAGTTTTATTCCATCATTCTTGAATAAGCTTTCACAGTTTTATCAGTAATTTTTGTTTAACTTTTTTTATTTTCTTCCTTTAGGAAATTGTACAGAAACAAGTGGTGTTGAAGAGGTTGGCAAATATTGCAATCGATGTATACGCAATGACTGCTTGTTTAAGTAGAGCTTCACGGTCGTACTGCATTGGCTTGCCGAACACTGATCACGAGGTAGGATATAAACTGACAAATTTGTGGATTGCCCTCTCCATTGGTCCAAATGAAGGCGGCTCAAATATAAGACGAATATTAATTCTGGGCTGATAGATTAAAAAAATAATAATAAATGACGGCGATTATAAGACAAACGAGTTTAAAGTTGTACTTGTGCTACTATTACCACTACTATTACAGTTTAGGCCCTGTTAACTCAAAAACGATATTTTTTAATTCCTTGCATTTATGAATTCCTTGTGTATTGAAACATCAAAGTGTGGTCTCGTGATAGTCGGATGAAAAATGTAAATCGAGGGAGTTTAAAATGCAATAATTTGAATTTTTAAAAAGTACAACAAACTACTCACTAGTACATTTTTATCATATGAGTCCAATACAACTGCTGTTGTTCTGAGGCAAATTTTCGACAGCTTTAATTTCAGTAAATTATTAACACAACATTGATAACACAAAAGTGCATGGAGTTATTCCAGAATCCTTCAGAAGTCAAATTCCAAGTTTGAACCCCACCTGAGAACACTCCAGTGTGTCTTGTCTCCATTCAACTGTTCCAAAGCACAAAATTCCATTGGAATATATCACCAATTCTGATCCAATCCCAATGCCGTGGTATCAGCCATGCAAAGTTAACTTTGGTTTACAGGTGCATGTGGTTCAAAAATTTTTTTTATCTTAATCTCATGTTAAACAATTCTGTTTTCGTCAAATTTTCAGCGATTTTGACATTCCAATATACCATTTTAACGGGCTCGAAACGAGTTTCTAAATGGTGCAAATTTCTAGCTTAAAGCACTGAGAAGTTATTTGGCAAAAACTACAAAACACTGGATGATAAATAACTTTATTAGCCATTTTTTATAAGGATGCGCCAATGTGCTAAAATGCTGATTCTGATGTCCGATGTTAAATAACATCGGCCGATACCCGATTCCGATATCTCGTGGTCCGATGTTTAAGAGTAAAGTAAAACTAAGTTACGTTTTTCATGTAGTCAAAAATAATTAAGAGAATTTTAGGCCTACAGAAATTTTAAATTTCTGTAGGCCTAAAATTTAGCACCAACAAGTTAATTATGGGCGCATCTGACACAAAATGATTTAATAAAGTTGTGGCTATCCGATGACCGATGTAGCCAAAAAAAAGGCCTATTTCCGATGCCAACATCGGTGCATCTCTAATTTTTTAGGTTTACTACATAATATTTTCAGCTAGGTACATATTAAAGAAATGTGGTGAGTTAAATAAAACAAAATGGCTGGTTGCTCCAATTCGGAACCTCGCCCGTAAACCAAACAATTTTTTTTTGTATGGCCTTATCAATACAGCTTTGACCAACATGAAAGATTACTCCGTCAATGTTGGTGTTCCACAAGGTTTTTTTTCCAAATTCGTGGAAAGTCATGAAGTTCAATGTGCTTGAAAATATTTCATCATTTAATTTATCTTTAGCGAAACTAAATGTTCAAAAAAGTCCTGTTTTAATTATCAATTTATCATTGATGTTGTCTTGGCATATAGTACTATAACCAGCCTTGGTGGTAGCATTTCATCTCTTTCGACCTATCATAGAGCAGTTTTCAACATAGTTTGGCCTGGTTAGGACTAATGCACCTGACATCAGGCTGTGTTGTTTATCTACTGTAGCGTTTTTGATTATTCTTTTCTTGGTGGATGTTGAATTGTTGAAATGCCCGTCTAATTTTTCAAGAAAGCTTGCATGAAAATTTCATACTTTCGTAGTAGGTAACATTGTTAGCTTATCTTTAAATTGGAACATTCCGTTAATTTGAGCACATGTTAGGTTTAGGTATGGCAACTTAAAAGTAGGGATGTGCGATATTCGAAATATTCTAGCCGAGCCGAGTACGCAACGTATACTCGAACTCGGGGTGTCACTTGCATCCATACTTGGAAAACTTGAATCCGGTGAAAATGTGATAACTTCGCCAATTTTTGACGTGCAAATATACCAAATTCGTCGTCTCGACGAGAGCTTTCCGCTGGTGCAAATTAAAAGCCACTAGCTCAAACCATTTTAAAGTTATATCCTAAAAACTGGAACACTGTAGTTATAGACATTGACTCGCACAGTCCGTCAAGCAGCATTTTAGTTGTTATTACACTAACAAATAAAAAAGACACTTGCAAAATAAGTGTGTTAACCAAATACTCGAACTCGGCTCGATTCTTCTGTTGCAAACTCGGCTCGGCTCGAATTAAAATTATTCTACTCGCACACCCCTACTTAAAAGTAATAAACCTCATTGAAAGTTTGTTATTGGTTCGTGGAAAACTTTGGGAAAGTCGTGGAATTTTTTTTATCATACCCGTACAACCTCTGCTACATTTTTTGATGCCGAGTACTGGTGATCACTCTTGGTGACCGACAAGTGAGTGCTAAACATTACAAATTTTGACTGGTTACCAGTTTTTATTATCATGATCTACTTATCCGGAATCGACCGTAAAAATAGCATTGTGTTGTAATCTACAATCTGCGTTTTGCCTTTTCTGGAAGCTTGTATGTCCTTCTACCCAATAGGGTTCAATCACTAGTTCGACGAACAATAACTAAATTCACTAAACTGTATTTTTTTTAGCGATTACTAGCAATATCCTTCTGCCATGAAGCTGCTCGTCGTGTGAAACTCAATGTACAAGATATCTTGGATGGTAAGTGCTGCACACCATTTTTATCTCAAAATTATAAAAAGGGAAAAAACACCCATTACCACAAAAGGAGAACGATCTTCATAGTTCTGCTTAAATTTTTGGTGAATTACCTTCATCAGAAGTCAGCACGCAATACAGCACAAACGTCCTTCGCATCACGTAGCGACGGCGTTCATTTTGAACCACGTGCACGAGACAGATCACAGTCTTTATACGGCACTGCAACTGGACACTCAATGCTTGTTGAGTTTGGAGGCCACCCGGGAGCGAAATAGTCTGTCAGTCTCTTTGTACGTTGCACTAACAATGTTAACCCTTTACTTCATGGACATTTACGAGAACATTTCCTCATGAAAATTGCCTGTTTCACCACAATTGCGCATAACAGTAGAAAATAATGCTGCAACTTTTCAACTTTTCGTAAGTTTTTATTTTTAATTCTATAATATCCTGGCGGCTTCAATACCATGACTTAAAAAATGTTAACTAAATTGATTAATAATTATGTATCAGTAATTTGAAATGCGAGATACACAAGACGCGTAAAAATACGTATGTTTGTGAATCCTGTAGCAGCGTAGAAAAGCGTATATGTGAAGGAAAGGGTTAATCAACGGAACTCCCTGTTTCTGAAAAATTGTCATGGCCAAGCGTTTCAGAAACAGGGTTCCTTTGATGAACATTGTTAGTGGAACGTACAACGAGATTGACAGACTAGTTCGCCTCTGGCTAGCCACCAAACTCAACCAGCAATGGAGTGTCTAGATTCACGCCCTATAAAGATCAGTGGTGACTTGTCTCACGCGCGTGATTCAAAATGAACGCCGTCGCTACTTAATGTAAAGGAAGTTGGTGTTGGTTTGTGTGCGGACTTCTGATGAAGGTAGTCGGCTAATCCATCCAAAATTCAACAACTTCCTATATATATATTACGCTTAGGAGCAGACTTAATGAAGCATTATTAGGGAGGATTCAACAAACGAAGCTTCTACCATCAGCGAGAGGGCGAGCAGGCTCATTCTTGCCACGATAAAGAAAAAGGGCGAGCGGCCGGCAATGAGAACGGATATGCGCTCTAACAATTAGAAACAAAGACATTACTTCAATAATGCTGACTATTACAGCCGAGTTGAATCAGCTAGACCAGCGTATGTTACGCTGGGGAACAACTAGTGAAGATTATTATCCTTTTGTGGTAATATGAGTTTTTTTTCCCTCTTTTTTTATAATGTCTGAATATTACCACTGTAGTCTCCGATTGCTGGTATTTTCGGTTATCTCAAAAAACTGTCGCTAATTAAAATTTTGCGAGACAACCTACTGTATCAGCGGATGGTGACATCTAGATTACTGATACACTAGACTTCCTTACGCTAAGGTCTAAACTGAGTCGAATTACCTTTAGCCATTTTGGCTCAGGTTTAATGGCGATAAATTTGATGGAAATGCACTCGCCTACCAATTGCATTATCTTTTAGGGACCTTTTATTAGTCATGAATTTGTCATTCAGCTCTTAGAAAGCTGATGACAAATTCATGACTAATAAAAGGTCCCTAAAAGATAATGCTACATTCATGACGAATGAAAGGTCCGTAAATAAGTAACGTAAGTAGTAGGGCTGGTTCAAGTTAAAGAGTGAAAACGTTCTAAATCAGTAGGCCAAAAATAGGTAACGTCAGGATTAATTGGAGTTGATGGTTGGAATGCCACAATAGCTTTACTTGGTAACCATACTGTAGGTTGTTATGGGTAGGTAACAATTGGCACGAGCTCATAAAAGATAAATCAAGTATGTATTGTTACAAGATATGAACATCAAGTTTAAACAATAAGTTGTAATACAAACATTATCACCATGCCAAGAAATCGAATCTGTGTTTCTCGAAGGGAAAGGGAGTATGGAGTAGTTGCCGCGGAGTCCACCAGGAGGCAGAAGGAGTACCAAAACCTCACCGGGACCAAAGGACCAAAGGACGGAAGTCTCACTCGACATCTCCAAACGACATACCGATGCGAAGTCGCAGGATCAATCATGCTGGCTGAAACTCCCCGTTATCATCTTATTTTTTTCCAATTTAAAAAATAGGCAAATTTTTTAATTTGGCATAATGTGCATGGTATCAAGCTGCATTAACTGTCATGTTAGGTGAAACAAAATAAAGTTAACCTTGCGAAAAATTTGGTATCGGTTCGTAGATAACCCTGTGCAAACCCTAGTGTAACTGCGTTCTTAAACATCGGCCCGCCAGATACTGGAATTGGACACCTGGCGAAGTTTTTTCAACGTCGATTTCAGAATCGGCGTTTTACCGTAACCGACGAAATAAATGTACTGCCACGTTTTTTCATTCCCACTGCATGAAACTGTTGGTGGAAATAATTACACATGTTGAAGGTTTTTTTTCCTATTTTGCAGGTCCTGTGCTTACGACTGATGAAATCGACAAGAAAATTGCCGACACCATTTTCAAAAACAAAGGATATTGTGCCGAACATGCATTATCTCGTGTTTGGAGCTG
>JAHWFP010223952.1:0-21567 GCA_023313725.1 Lithobius niger | reverse complement strand
CCACTTCGCCCCCTCTGTAAGGCTTATTCGACAAATTGGTTAAGTCACTTTTTGCATAACTGAAAATCTTTGACTATCCTGAAGACGTATTTTATTTATAAAAAATATAAGTATCTAGTATGAAAAACTGAAGGCTTTACATTACAAATTTGTTTTATACGGATAATGCAGTCAGCAAAACAGATTTTATAAAAATGTTTCGAACGGCACTTTACAAGGACAGAAAATGCCAAAAAAAATGGCAAAATCGCATCAAAATCCAGGACAGGGCCCCGCTGTGAGATCCCCCGACGATTTTCTCCCGCCACACTATTCGGCTAAATGGCTAGTGTCCCCTCAGTACAAAACTCTAGTTACGCCGCTCTTGCTGACTGACTGATTATTTGGATGATTTAAAAGAAGATGATTATATTTATTTGTAAAATATGGGTGATAATTCCACCAGTTGGGTCAGAATTTTTATTTTCATTATTACCATTGTGTTATCAAGGTGTATTTGGTAAGTTAAGGAAATCCGATAACGTCAAACGGCACAATTACATGCATATAGTTCACTGACTCAAATAACATTGTATCAAAAATAAGATGACAAACAAGGAATGTAATAGGACTCTTTAATTTCCGGTCGTATTTTACATTGCTGGCCGACTTAAGCCAAAATATGATTTGATTACAAGAACTGAAATAACGATGCTGGAAAAAAATATTATACCAATACAACCCAACTGAGTTATAGATTTTAGGTACGTGACATCTAAGGCCATTCCATTAAATAACCAAATAATGCCACGGACATGACGAGATTATTATCTTTGGATATTCTCATATGAGTTATCAACTGAGCTACATTAAACTACAAAGGGCTACAGCTACAAGCTGGAGGAAAAAGTAAGTCCCTATGCACACCACGAGCTTTGTGCAAAGCAAGCAGCAACAGCCTAGTGGTCAGCGTCCTCTTCTCCAACCCAACTGAATGCCGGTTCGAATCCCACGATGGACCTACTAAAAAACAGTCCCCAGAATTAATTCGGGCATGAAAAGGTTAAAATTACTAAACGCCTGTATCGTCGACGGCTGGTTGTCTTTGGCAACAGCATCGACCCGGCTTACGGATTAGTGGCTCTCGACATGGCTAGATCAGGCGGGCTGTGTAGTACCAAGAGCAATCTGTCCGGCTGTGAGTCTACGATAATATTATTCTTGGATATTTTCATATAAGTTATCAACTGAGCTATGTTCTACTAACTACAATTCTGTATTAAAATATTTAATGCTTGTATCGTCGACGGCAGTTGTCCTTGACAAGGACGTGGACCCGGCTTCTGGGTGAGTGGCTTTCAACACTCCTAGATTCGACGGGCCATACTGTATCACGAGTGATCTGTCCGGCTGTTGGGCGAAGAGAAGTCCGAGAAGAGAGTTGGTAGATGGTCAAATTTTGAATCCCTAATGAATTGAACTGCTTAGCGAGATCGAGACGCCTTCCCCCTGTTATGAAATCTTAGACCCTGTTTGTTTACTGGAAGTCACTGGTTCGATCCAGGTATGCCCGAACATAGTCTTGTGTTGAGTCCTTCCTTACTGTTTCATCTCCATGTTGCATGGCTCGGAAGATCTCCGAACTTCCAACTAATTTCTAACTGTATGTCTAAAGGAATTTAATTCTATGTGTGTTATCTTTCCTTGAATGCTTATCTCAACCAATTCAATACAAAAGAACATTAGACTTTATTACAGCTCAACACCTTCCCCTGGCTTCTAAGGCTCTATTTATATTTTTCTTTACTTACTGAGCTATTTTTGTAACGAGAAATATTTTATTATTCAAGTGCTAGGTTTGATTATAAAATAAAGAAGTAATGTATGAATTAATGTGCATGCTTCCTTTCATATGCTTTCCTAACTGTAATTCTGTATCTCCACTTTAATTATTTACTAACATACGGTAGTCCTTGACTTAACAAAGGGGTTGGGTAATCCCTAATAGATTTCAAAGCCTTGAAGCCTTGTACAGAACCCACGAACTATGACAACGGCCACCCCACACCGTGCAATGGATGGATAGGTTACCATATTTGTCCAGATTGCACCATTCTTCAGGTGTGGGGAAAACATGTTCTCCAAGGATGCCCTGTATGAGGTAAACCTACCTTCACCGGTATCCTATGGCATACAGTTATTATGGTGTGGCAAAATTTTGAGTACATGAGCCTAGAGAATACTTTCCCTCAAATTTATAACCTTGTTCTTATGAGTCTGGCAAGCCTAGAGGGCAGAAGGGGAGAATTTCTCCAAACAAATCGAGAGGGCAATGATGCCTCCTGCATCCCAATGTATTTTGCGCTAGTCATTGCCCTCTACCCTTCCGTGTCCTGGAGTCTGCGTCTCTCCCTAGGATGAAAGAAAATATACAACATTATAACTTCCGTCTGTAATTCCTGTAACTTATTCTCGATACTCATTTCATGTCAGCATGATCAGTATTTATTAGTAACCTTTGGAATTGTGCGACTTCTGCTCCCCTAAAGACATCCTGTCCCCATCTTATAGAGGAGGATATGTCAACCTCTTTACCTTTCCCCATTAGTGTACACAATCTTATGGGATGGGAGGAGTGTACATCCAAACACTCTGATCGACCTTCGGTATTTTGAAATACTGTTTTATTTTCCATACACCTCTGGCCCTTATATCCACCTCCTGAGTAACAATTCTGGAGTTTCGTGATCCTTCCGAAACAGATAAATTTTCCACAGTGTTTAGACGATGACTTCTGCTTCCTAATTCCTCGTTTGAAAGTACATGCAGAATTCTTCCTCAATACCAGCTAACAATCCAATAATTGAACCAATTATGCACAATATAACTTGTAGAGCTCCTCCTGGCATCCTTCCTTGAAAATTCCATGATCCATAGATTTCTCCCTCAACCACTTTAGGTGTATCATCATAAGCTGTGGGGCTCATATAGAGCGCCATTCCTTGCAAACACAATTTAGGTACCACATCATCCATGTTCTTCCCCATAAAACTAGGTAATCACACAATAATGATCAATTATGCACTGTCTGACCTATGGAGCTCCTCCTTGATATCCTTCCTTGCAAATGCCCCGCAGGTACCACATGATCCTTGGAATTTCTGCATCAACATAAGCAAATAGCAGTTTGACACTGTGGCACTTCTACAGACCACCATTCCTTTCAAACACAATCTAGATACTGCATGATTCATGGACTTATCCATAATCAAATCATTTTTGTAACAAAATCTCGTTATTTTCATGACAAAATCATAAATTAAATTGCAATAACATTTCAGGGATCCTGATATTTCTAGATATGTGAAATATAGCACCATCTAAACTCTGGATTTCCTCCTGGTCTTCCTTCCTCGCAAACACACTGCAGGTAATGCGTGATCCAAGAATTTCTCCATCAACATAAGCGAATAGCAGTTAGTCACGGTTGGATTCCTACAGACCACCATTCCTTTCAAACGCAATCTAGACACTGCATGATTCATGGACTTATCCATAATCTAAACATTTTTTAAAACAAAATCTCATTATTTTCATGATAAAATCAATTGCAATAATATTTCAGGAATCCTGATATTTCTAGACAATTATGCGAAATATAGGCACCGTCTTAACGGCTGATGTGTACAAACCAATACAACCTTAACTCTTTTTTCTTTTCTTTCCTCTGGATCTTGTCCCTTCTCATTATTTTCCTCTGGACCTTCTCCCATTCTTGTCTCCTTCTCATTCTCCTTTTCTGCCAATTACTGGCTGTTTCCTGGGGGAAAAGGTCAAAGCGTTATTCAGTATCGTTTATCTTTTTCAACACTTTCAACACTTATGAGAGGTATTCAATCCATGACCTGCTTAAAATGGACTTTCCTACCTCCCTTTTTTCCTGGAGGGAGGATGTGATTTTAAATACTTTTAGCATGATTATTCCACTAATGATACTCTTTGTGGTGTAAGCCCTCTCTTCGTGTCCCTTTTATCCCCGCATGTGCCTTATTTTCAAAGCTAAAGAATTTCCTAAGAGGTTGGGGGGGGTGAAGGTTTTATTTTGTTAATTATTGTCGTTGACCTTTGCTTTGTCGAATTGTCATTTTAGTCTAATCTCGGGTGTAAGCTTTGATGAACGGGCATTATATGAAATTCAATTTTAAATTCAATTCATACTCAAGTTGTCTTTGTCTTTTTTGCAAAAGTTCTGCTGAGTGTGGCTACGGTTGTTTGCTCTTGCATGACCTCTCTGTGCCACCATCCGGTGTTTTCTGTTTCGATGGATTGATGGTTGGAAATGAAATTTCTGACGCACGATCGGTTGGATCTTCAGAAGCTTAGCTATGTATGTTTTTAAATTCTCCCCATTCTATGGTAATTCCCCATATACTCTGGTATTTGCAATTCGGTATTTCTAATTCCTAAGTCAAAATAATCAACCTATTACTTCGAATGGAGAATTCGGCATCTCCACTCGAAATAACAGGTTGATTATTTTGATTTAGAAACCATGGTTAACAAATTTCGTGACTCAATATGGACCTTGCCATACACACTGTAATTTATTTATCTAAGGATTGTTGCAGGAAGAGATTTTCCATCCCCTTCAAAGCAACCTAAAATATGCGAATACCGAACAGTATTTAGTGTTTAAGAATGAGTAAAGAAAACGTGGATCGTTCTTACGTATTTGACATCTGCCTTATCATAACCTAATTATTCTTGTTAAGAATGTAGTCATCTACCAAAAATGTGTATAGCCTAGCAGTTTTATCATAAAACTTTTGTTGACGTTTTATGGCCTTCCAATTGTGGGCTCTGGCAACTTTTAATGCTGACTGTAGCCTAGCTTCCAATTGGACCACTGTATCGTCATGGTCGAAATAAATTTGAGAACGAGTTAATGAATTCGGTACCGAAATGATGATAGTGAGCAGACAACAAGGTTGCTGAATTTATAATGGAAGAGTGGAATAATACCAATCTGACTCGCACTGTGACGTGGTCTTGTGTAAGACCGTCTTTTCGCATTTATTTGCAGCTTCCGCCCTTCCACCAACCCAAGCAACGTTAGGAGAGAAATTTATTTGTTTTTTGTGAAATAAATTTGTTAATTTCGGTACTATTTCATTGACGAATTCGCTTCCACGATCCGAGCAGAAAAATCTTGTGTAAGACCATCTCTTCGCATTTATTTGCAGCTTCCGCCCTTCCACCAACCCAAGCAACGTTAGGAGAGAAATTTATTTGTTTTTTTGTGAAATAAATTTGTTAATTTCGCTACTATTTCATTGACGAATTTGCTTCCATGATCCGAGCAGAAAAACCTGTGGGGGTGGGGGGACTGCCAAATAACGAGATTAGTTTAGCAAATAGTAGGGATCGACCGGGGTGCAAAAATCCGAGTCCAAACAGAGTCCGAGAGACTATGAATACCCACCGGGTCGAGTCCGAGTAGTGGACCGGGTCGTAGATTTTCAATTTTTTCTTTAAAATTTAATATACAGGTTTTATTTTGGTTTTGTTCTCTTTTTTTTTTTTTTTTTTTGATTTTCAGTCATTTTCGTTTGGCTTTCGTCCAGTTTTGTATTATGCAGAGAATAACAATGTAAAAAAAAGCTGTACATTTTACCAGTAATTCTTTCTTCCAAATTTTTTAAATTATAAACTGTACGATATTAAACAAAGTGAAGTCAAAAATTAAATTGACCAGTAATTCGTAGTTCCAAATTTTTTAGTAATAAACTGAAATGAAAAATAAAATGCATTTTGGTTACTTTGGTCGCCTAATAGGAAAATGGAAATGGAAATAAAATAGAAATGAATTGAACAAGCGTACTAAGTAAGTAATGAATAATAATTTCCGTTAGACCTACATAAATTCAAGTTGTACTTGAACCGCAGCACAGTCAATGAAATGTCAATTTGGGTACAGGGAGAGCAAGCGAGGAGTAAAAAGTTTGGTCTGCTAACAATGATCAAATACAACAATTAAGAATTCTGGTATTGTTATGTTCAATTCAATGCAATGGACCATAACAACGCCACAAATCTTGATTGTTGTATTTGATCATTGTTTGCAGACCAAACATTTTGCTCCCCTATGTACATACGTACGGCGGTTGCATCGCTTTGTTTTTGTTAAACATATTTAGCGTAACTGACATCCGGAAATTGTATTTTTGTTTTACACTTGAAAAATCGTTTCAGTATTTCTTGGATTTGGTTAACAAAAACGTTCTGTGATGTTTTGGCGAATTTCAAAACACGTGCGAAAATTAAAATACGTTATTGGAGTTAAAGAAAATCATTTTCTGGTTTTGAAGGTTGGTTATTATCCCACATGAAACATCCTGTTTGGTGCGATTTCAACATCGCCACCATGGTTCTATTCAGATTTCACAGACGTGTTTGTGCTTCATTCGTCTTTGAAAATCAGGAGAAACATAAAGTTTCACAATAATAACAAATAAAAGGAGCAACCATAATGCAAAACTAAAATAAAAAAGCTGCCTATAAACATTTACAGTAACGCTGATCAGGTGAGAATAACGTAAAGTAGCCAAACTAACGCCGACTTTCGTATGGGTTTTCTCAAAACGGAGATTTTCAATTTTAGTTCATTACCGCCCGTAATTAGAAAAATATAATTCTCTGAAACTATTACAGCTATTTATTTAATTTTTTTCTGTGCACGTTAATGAATATCTACTGTGTGCAAGTAGTTGTAGGTTCCTCCAAAAGGTAAAATGAAACTATGAAAATAAAAATAATTTTTTCAGTAAATAATTATTACCCTGTTTGTACTCGGTCGAAGTTTTGCCGAGTCCGAGCCGGGTCAAAAATACCATTACCCAGACCCAGGTCGGGTATTTACCCGGACTCGGTCGAACCTTAGTAAATAGCTCATGTTCAATTGAGTTGTTCACATGGGAAGCTCATTGATTGGATAGATTCGTGTTTGGCTCCTCGATTTTGGACGTTTTTGTGATTTTTGGGTGAGATTATTAGATTTGTGGATAACCTAGGATGCATTTAGAACTTTGTGGGTGTTCGTGGAACCAAGAATTTATAGGGTTGGGGAGGAGAATTTGTTATTCTAAAAAGACTCTATTGAAACACGTTAGATTCGTCCCTATTAGTTTAGTCCGAGTTTTCAGAGGGCGCCGCGTGTTCCATCTGGTAATTTTTGCTCATTTTTCTTCCCAAATCTAAAATAAACTAAATTACAACTAAGCTAGGCTAAATAAAAATTAAATACAAGCTAGTTTCGTTTAGTTTAGTTTAATTTTAAGCTAAAAACTGAGAAATTCTCATAAAAACACATGGTACCCTCTGTAAACTAAGACTAAATTAATACAAATGTATCTAAGACTTTTCAGTATGGGTCTCAGTCACAAATTCTCTTTCCCAACCCTAAAAATTCTTGGTGGAACTTATATATCAGTTAGTAAAGTTCACATTTGTTTTTAGCTTGTGGAGATGGCCATCTTGCTTGCTACCTTATTCCATTACTTTTGTGTGCCAGTTCGAGCCTGACCGTAGCCAGTTTTTTTTTTTCGTGGAAACATACGAATACCAACCATGATTGCCAGCACCACCCCGGATTCAACGCCAGATGCCACAGAATCCTCCTAGTTTGATAGCTGGGAGTGATCTTGGTGTTTTTTACCCACTGAAGCACAGAAATACGATCTGGTTTGACGCAAACAACTCTGCTTCCTCAGCTTTTGAGGCTTCAATAATTAGTGATAAAATGACCTGGACCATGTCGGGATGTATTAACTATATTAGAAGAGTGTCCGATTTGGCCAAGGTTGAAAATGAGCTAAATGTTAATATAATTCATGGCAAGCTACATTTGCGCTTGAATGCGGTCAGTGCAGTTAGCACCCCTTGTTTGCTATTAATGTATCTGTAAACCATCACGGGAATAAAATGTGCGCTGGGGTACCAAATCACTATTTTCCTTGTGACACCGAGAATGGGATAACCTAGATGGGACTGGTTTATAAGCCCATTGGCAAACGCTAGAAACAAAACTGGTGATTGCAACTATCGAACCCAGCAGATTCTGCCAGTTTCAGCTGTTAGAATCCAAATTGAAAAGCCAAACGACAGAAATACTGAATACCACTGAGATACTCCATGGTCTCGTTGACCGTCTGAATTGGGGCACTAGCTGATTCAACACGAGATTTAGGCCTCTTAAAGCCACGATCACGTGGAAACCAGGCGGCTCGCGCCTGACTAACAGACATGGTGTCAACCATTCTTCTGCTCCTTTATGACGCCGATACAGAGTAATCCTTCCAAGTAATTGAGCAAGCTTTACCTTTGATGGAATGGTACTCATACAAGTTTGAACAGACAGGCCCTGACTGGCCTGTTTCTATAGGCACCCAATAGTTTTGGTATTCTCCAAGATCAACTAATTTTTGAAGAACGAGCCTTGGTCAGTTCTTATCATTTCCAAAAATTCTAACCGTTGTCCGTCTGTCAGATCTGTAAATTTAAACTTATATTTTATCTGGTCCCACTCTGCATCTAGTTCCACCCTAATTTTTGACTTGGAGGGCCGTGCAGAGGACTCTGCAGGTTCTTTTGCACTCATCCCTCCCTGTGCAGCCTGACTCGGCTGTTTGGGTTTCTCGGTGGGGTCTAACCTTTCTGCTTTCACATCCACTGCATCCACAAAAGCCTCCTTCTGATTGTAATTGATCAACACCGCAATACGTATGCCAATAATGGTACCTGTCTTTAACTGTAGTTCAAATCCACTTGTGTTAATACACATTACTGGTATGATGTTAGTCGGATTAGTGGTAACGAGACCGCGTGTCTGACAAACGGGGATTTCATCGTTATGAGACACAAACAAACCCGTCTGGATCTCCGGATACAGGGTGAGCAGAATCCCAGTAATTATCCTTCGCTTTTTTTCCTCTTGTATTAGCCAATCGACACCTAGAATAATAATTAATCACTGTAAAAGGACACAAAATTGTACGTGTCCTTGACTATTCTTAACTTAACTCTACGGCAATATCAGTGGCTTTTTTTCTTAACACTTACTACAAGTAAGTGTTTTACCACTAAGTAAGGTAAAATTGTGTTTAGCTCCACAAGAACACAAAGGTGGCTAGTTTGCCTTACCAGTTGCAACCCGAAATCACCGCACTTACCTTATTATTATCAAGGGTAATATGGTTAAACCATGTTACCCATGATTTAATTATGTAGTCGAATGCTGATTGTACAATTTCAGAACACTCTACTGTTTATCAATAGCACAATTTTCGTTGTTAAATTTCCTCTGAGGATACACCAGAAAAAAAAATAGCGGTAACAAAATGACTTCAAACTTTGATTCTAAACTTTTTTCGTTTAAAATTTTAGCATTAATCGGCTGGTGGTACAATTGATACAAACGTTATCTATTTCGTTAAGATTTACTTAAATGTGGGTTTTTTATTCTCGTTTTTAGTGGGGCGTGGGTTTAAATTTACCTTCTAAAAACCAATGTTGTTGGGTTGTATTCGTTAATTAAAGTCAACCCAAAAATGTGAGAATGGCGCTATTACATGCGTGTAGTTCACTGATTCAAATAACAATGTTTCCATAATATAATGACACAAGGAATGGAATAAGACTATTTAATTTCCGGTTGTAATTTACAAAATTATAATTATTTCGTAAATGTAATTAATTGCCAGCCTAATGAAGCCAAAATATAATTTGATTACGAAAACATAAATCATGATGCTGGAATGGAATATTATAGTATTACAACTGGACTGAGTTATGCGTTCATGGATTTTAGATACGTGACATCTAAAGCCATTAACTAATCCATTAATGCTGCGAACACAACGAGTCTACAATATTATCATTCGTGGTTATTCTCATGAGTTATCAACCAAGCTACATTAAACTACAGTTCGTATCGTCAATGTTGGGTGTCCTTGGCAACGATGTAGACCCAGCTTCTGGATGAGCGGCTAGATAGGACAGGCCGTATTGTACCAAGCAACCTATCTGGCTGTCGACCAAAGAGGCATCCGAGAAGAGAGATGGTCGAAGCTTGAACATCGAATGAAATGAACTGCTTGGCGAGAACGAGATGCCTTCCCCCTGTTGTGCAATCTTAGATCGTGTTGTTTACTGGAAGTCATCGGTTCGATCCGGGCTTGCCCGAATCAAGTCTTTAATCTGTCTTTACTGTCCTAGCACCAGGTTTCATGACTTGGAAATCCCCGAACTGCTTACAACTGTTCCTAACCTTATGTCTAAAGGAGCTAATGCTATCTATCCATAAATGCATTTCTTAACCAATTCAATACACTCTTGATTTTACTTTGGCTCAGCATCTTCCGCTGACTTATTAACACTGGCGATAGCCAGTGTTAGTAAGGGTCGACCTAGGACCTCTGTGTTAAACTCTCAACTTTGAGTGCTTATAACTCCTTCAAAAAAAAACATATTTAAACCAAATTTGGAATCTAGCTTTGACTAGTAAAGGCCTGTCTGCAGTCCAAAAAGTGTGAAATTCGGTCCAGCCAAACCCGAGATGCAGACAGGGGCCAAATAGACAACTTCTTGTTCAGCTTCTTGTTGTTGTTGTTGTTGTTGTTCTGGGGATACTTTCGTCTGTCCTCTCTACAGGTCAAACCATTTGTCCTATAAAGCTGGTTCTCAGCTCATTTTACAAGTATTGCTCTGTAGATGTGCCCTTTTCATAAGGCCTTTTCTAATTGGTCAAGTGGTTCAGGGGTTACGGAGCTCTAAACCACCAGTTTGATTGTTTTACATTGTTTTAAACATTGTTATTATGCAACAATACCAATTAGCAAACTCCAGCTGCGAGACATAGACTGAAGATTAAAGGATTTGTTTCTATTGTTACCATTGGCGATAGCCAGATTAGTAAGGGTCAGCCTAGGGTCTCTTGTGTTAAACTATCAGCTTTGACCGTCAACTGCACTGTTTTACAGTTTAGCTGCAATTCTAAAAGTAACACGAATTAATAAACCAAAACGGAACGTTAAATGTTTAGAGTAAGGATCTAAAAGTCAAAACCTAGAAGGAACACGGACAAGCTTTGACAGTCAGGGTCTAGGTGTAAAATTTGTCAGTAAGAGGCTGGAAAGCATTAGACCCTTACTACCCAGTGGTCAGCAATAAATACATTTTCACGAAAAACTGGAAATCATCCTACAATGACCCATGTGATGATCAAGTGGTAGTATGGTTATACGTTTCCTGCTTTGCTTTACGTTGAAAATTATTTTTCAATTTAGTAACATGCCAGCATATTCGTAGCAGACAGTAATATGGTAATTCTCTACCATAACTCTACGAAATATAATAAAAACTCTAAAGCATCAAAAGACAAAATGCCAAACTTCACAAGAAAATTGTGTTATTAAAGTTCCAAACAATATTCTAAGAACAAAGAAAACCTGCTACAACCGTTCATACACACGTTCAGTCCGAAGAGACTAGAACTAATCTAACCACCGGGTAGTAAGGGTCTAATGCTTTCCAGCCTCTTACTGACAAATTTTACACCTAGACCCTGACTGTCAAAGCTTGTCCGTGTTCCTTCTAGGTTTTGACTTTTAGATCCTTACTCTAAACGTTTAACGTTCCGTTTTGGTTTATTAATTAGGTTCTATTTATGTATTCTTTTCTGGCTGCACAATAGCGAGAAATATTTTATTATTCGTGCACTAGATTTGATCATAAAATAAAGACAGAATAAATGAATTAGTATGCAAGCGTCCTTTAATACGCTCCCTAGGCTAACTGTAATTCTGTATTTCTACTTTAATTACTTACTAACAATTGTAAAGTTTGCAAAACTTGTTTCTATCGATAGGTTATGCTGGACGAAAATGGCAAATCAAGGTGTTTTGGATTTGTGCGCTTTAGTTCTATGGAAGAGGCAACAGAAGCAATAGAAGAAATGGATGGCACAGTCTTGGGGTCAAAGACTTTATACGTTAACTTTCATCAGCCCAAGGAGGAACGGAAAGCCCAATTATCTGCTGAATACGCTCAACGAAGAGTTGCCCGCCGGCATGGAAAAGTTAAATCACAGGTATGTTTCCAGTGATATGGATATTGTAAGAGATTCATTTTTAACATGACTGTATTAGGTAAAAAAAATAAGTAATTTTGCCTATTACTTGTAATTGATCTTACAATCCGTATCATTTAACTGTGTGTAATTCTTCAGTTTGCACCATGTCACAATGAGTTGGTTCTTTAAATGTTTCTCTGTATTGCTGATCCATTAATGGCAGACTCTTCCCCGGCCACCAACCAATGTGGGTAACTATATGGATGTCACCACCATTAGCTCAGTACAAGGGTGGAAAACGTTTAAATACCCAACGCATCACAAGAAAATATACACAATTTCCACGAAGAACAATGAAAATTCAACTAAAATTTTGGTGAAAACACTATGAGAAATAAATTACTTCAACGTATATACCATTCACCTTCATCAGAGAGTGTAGAAACAGAAATTGGCGACCGATCACATTTCAAGGCACTTCAACCTTGGATAATAACTACACTTTCGTTACGGGATAACTCACTTGCTAGACTTACCACTAAAGCAACGCGTGCTAAACTACGGGACAGAGATTCTAGTTTCTCAATTTTGCCACGAGAGCGCAACTGCGGAAAAAACGGTTGAGCCACGTGATCAGCGCCTGCCTCTTGTAGAAGAGCGTAGTTAAATAAAATAAAGCGCAATTGAACCAGCGGCCCTGTCAGCGTTTCACTTTCATTATCAACACGCTAAGTTCAGCGTACAAACATAATCATTCTGGCGTTCACCCACTTCAAAATTATATATGGATACAATTTTTTGTTGGGAAATTTATGAAATATAATACCATGCATGTGTGGTTTGCCGCACTGTCGGGAATCAATCGAGCAGCTGCCGTGAGCGCACTACACCACCATCTTGGATTTGCCCGAAAGTAGCGGTGGTGAAGCATAGTTCGTAGTCGCTTCTTACAGATGGCGCAGCACATTTTGATCGCGCGAGCTATAGACGGAAAGTTGCGCAGATTTCAGAGAGAGTGAATAGGGGCTTGCTTCAACATAAAAATGACATGCTGTTCGAGTTCACTGATCTCTACAACCTGGCCGATCTGCACGTTCCACTTCTTACTGAGTAACTCGGACCTTATCAGCATGTCAACGTTGCAAAATGAAGCTGTCGTGATGGTCATCAATGGAACTTCAAGGGACTTTAACATCACGGCAGCTTCGTATCCCAACGTTGATGTGCTGATCGGGGCAGAGTTGAGCGAATTACTCAGTAAGTGGAATGCACAAATTAGCAGGATTGTAGAGATCAGTGGTGAACTCGCACAGTGCATCTCTTGAATGTTGAAGTGCTTTGAAATATGATGGATTTCCATTAGTGTTTCTACACTCTCTGATGAAGGTGAACGGAATCTATGTTGAAGAACTTCATTTCTCGTAATATTTTCACCGAAAATTAGATGTTAGTTTTGGAAATTGTGTATATTTTTCTTGTGATGTCTATGCTATTCCACTGTAACCGTCGGTTATCGGTCTCATTGTAATGTGATGCAAACTAAAGTTATGAAAATCGTTTGATGACGTTTCTACGAAAAGTACGGAAAATATCTACCGTGTTATCACATGAAAAAAATGAACCAAACCAAACAACTACCACGGGAAGAGACATGTAAACCAACCATACTGACTCAGAATGTAAGGCAAAGGAGTTTCAGGCTTACAGATTTTTAACCTTTTAAGTGCTATGCTCGAGCAAACTCCAGCCAAACATAAGCACAGGTTTAAGTATTAAAAACAGCGTCCAAAGTATGGGCGAGAAGGGCAACAATGGAGAAATGACAACAATACTAGGTTTCCTTAACAAGCCGACTCTACAGACGGCCGTGGCTGAGTTGGTAGAGGCGTGTGCCTCACGTTAAAGAGCTCCTTCAAGTTGCTAGTTCGAGTCCCGTCCAGGTTACCCCTACTTTGACGCCAATCTTGGTGCATCTAATAAATCTGTCATTTTCAACTGGAATATTTCCTGACCCTTTAAATGTGGCAACTATAAAGCCAGTCTTTAAAAAAGGGCCTCATAACGATGTTAATAACTACAGACCCATAGCCCTCTTGTCAATTTTCGCTAAAATTTTCGAGAAAGCAATCAAACCAGATTGGTTAACTTTCTTGAGAAATATAAGGTCATACATTGTAAACGATATGGCTTTCAAAAGCACATTCTACATAGGATGCATTAAAAGACGTACTAACAAAAATCCTATTAGCTCTTGATATGGTATCATGGGCATTTTTCTCGATTTAATGAAAGCGTTCGATACTATATCTCATGAGAGACTAATTGATAAACTTGAATTCTATGGAGTTCGAGGAATGGTTAAAAACTGGTTTAAGACCTACTTACATGAAAGAGTTCAAGTAACTAAAGTTAATGAAGTTGACAGTGATCCTATAGTTATACGCTTTGGGGTCCCACAAGGAACTGTACTTGGACCAATTCTTTTTGTTTTGTACATAAACGATATTTTTTAACTTCAAACACAAAGTAACATTGTTGCGTTCGCAGATGATACTGCATTACTGTGTGAAACCGTGGAAAAGAAAGCAGTGCATACAGAAGCTGTTGAAGACGTTGGTATTGTTGATGACTGGCTCCACGATAACCTACTAACAATGAATACACTGAAATGTGACTTCGTAAGTTTCTCTTTGAAAAATCATGCAACTGTCTATAGTCCTTTGGTGAGACACGTAGATTCCTCCTACACAAATAAAAAGTGTTCTTGTCCATCTGTACACCAAGCTGACGAAATAAAATATCTGGGTGTTATAATAGACAGCAAAGTAAATTGGAAAAGCCAAATTAAAACTATTACCACTAAGTTGAGAACTCTTACGTGTAAGCTATATTACCTAAGGAAAACTTTGAAAGTTTTTTATTTTGCAATGGCCAATCGGTTTTGCAATATTCAATCCTTTTCTGGGGTGGGACTTACAGAAACGCTTTAGAGCCTCTTAAAGAACAATGACATCCATTTTGACATGCATGCTTTACTTTTGGATCACTTACACAATAACTAAACACAAGAACTGCGGTACGAATACGTTACGTACGTCCGATACAACAATTTAATTATTGCATCACCAAAACACGATACGGAGACCGCCATTGTTTTGCTGGAACGCACAGAAATTAATGCCGATAGATGTCACTCTTCGATTTCGACTCGCAGCCGATTGAGATAGCTCTGTTGGCTGTGAAAGCTCAAGCGTCCGATGGCATTAGCTGGCCACTACAACTGTGGGGCAGCTAAGGCCGTCAGACACTCGAGCTCTCACAGCCAGTAGAGCTATCTCGATCAACTGCGAGTCGAAATCGAAGAGTGACATCAGTCGGCATTAATTTCTGCGCGTTCTAGCAAAACAATGGCGGTCTCCATGTCGTGTTTTCGTAATGCAATAATTAAATTGTTGTATCGGACGTACGTAACGTATTCCTACCGCAATTCTTGCGTTTAGTTATTGTGTAAATGACCCAAAAGTAAAGCATGCATGTCAAAATGGATGTAATTGCCCTTTAAAGTTTTGCAAAAAAGAATTGTTAAACTAATGGTTTTTAAAAAAGCTGCAAGACCATTCCTTGCCAGTTTTTAAAGAAATTGGTATCTTACCTGTAAGATCATGATTGTATATTTATAGAACTTTGCTTGACTATCGTAAAAACGAGCTACATGTTGTAGATCAGTTGTCTACTATTTACGTTACCAGGAACGAAGTTGCAATGCAAGTTACCCAACCGAAAGTTAACACTGAAAAACTGCATCAGTCCAGTTATTTTTCGGCACCGAAATTTTACAACCTTTTGCCAAAAATTATCATGATGGCAAGCAATTTTAGAACTATTAAGAGGCAAACGTATGGTTGGCTACTGTCTTTGGATGATACGGAATCCTTTTTTAAAATGATGAGCTAATTATCAAGTTTTGTTATGTTGTTAACCTAGTATATTTTATTTGTTTTCTATGTCCTTGTGCTCTTATGGACCTATTGTAGTTACTATTTACTGTCTTTCCATATTGTAGTACAAATGATGTTTTTCCGAATTGACGTATTTTTAATTACCTCACACGCGAGCCTGTGCTCTTGTGAGGTACGGTTCCATTTTTAATTGGAATAAACTTACTTACTTACTTACTTTTGTGGAGATATAAAATTAACGTAGCACTTAAAGGGTTAAAAATAATTGGCATGATTATAGGCGTGGACGACTTTCACACAGGGTTCTGGCAGTGCTGTTATTACCAATAAGAGTTGGCACCTTAGCATATTCATCCGCTTCATTCAAAATCAATTTTTTTTTGTCAGATAGGGTTTGTTTACATGTCAATATTTGTTTGTTTGGTTTGGACTCAGCAGCAAATTAGTAAGCTTTATTTTTGGATATACTTATTTTTATACTTATTTTTGGTTCACCGGATGCCTCGAAAAAAACTATTCGAATGGTGTACACATATTTCAAATTGATCAACATTTCGGCAAGTTATGGGTTGGGGCACAAATATTGGATGACAAAGCAGTTTTGGTGGAAAAATTTTGAAAAAAAAGAGTGCAGTTTTCTATTCCGGGCAAAGTACAGTACTATGCATTTGATTTATTTGGACATAAAACTTCTGGCCAATTCAAAAACTTTGTGCGTCATAGGGCAGTTCTCGAAAAATAAACCGATTTGAATGGTGTATCCAAACTTCAAAATTGGTCAACATTTCGGCAGGTTATGTGTTGGGGCACAAATATTGTACGACAAATCAGTTTGGTGGTTTAAAAAAAAAATACGAAAAAGTGTCGTCTTGTATTTGGGGAAAGTACAGTACACTGTAAAAATAGACGTTGTGAATCACAACGTCTATCACAACACCTATTTGTCTCCTTTTTTACAACACGTTGTGGTCGCAACATGTTATGATTTACAACACCTACAGTAGACGTTGCGTTTTACAACACCTACAGTAGACGTTGTGTTTTACAACACCTACAGTAGACGTTGCGTTTTACAACACCTACAACCCAATGCTTTAGTCATTTATCTTTCTTTTGTTATTTTAATAATTCGGTGGGAAGCGCTCCATCCGATTAGTTACCGTACAAGCCCACGGGACAAAAGAGGGTCATGAGTCAAGAAGCTGACTGTATTGTCCTAACACACCGAATAAACGGAGATTTCAATACATAGAAACTCTTGTTAAACCACCACTTTCAGACGCAACTGTACATTTGTTGTGGTTTTCGGATTGCTTGGGTACTTTTTATTAATTCGTCCCTAACGTCAGAAACGTTTTAAAAGAATTAGGGGGAAGACAAACATTTGCTGATATTAATGGTTTAACTACACATCAGTACCAAACTTAACTAAAGAGTTACTGTGCAATAGTATACTGCTTCACTCGAGGCTTCTGTTAGCGGTTCAGCTTACCCACGCGGTTACCATTTGAATTTCAGGTTTTCGCAGAAATGGTTTAACTACAGTTTTTAAAGCAATATAAAAATAAAAAATCCAGACACAGCTTAAAGGCTGCAGTTTGGCTGTAAAACTAAAGGACTGCAATTTTTGTTTGGCATTATTAAATTATTACCAAAAACTTAACTGAACAATAAAATCCAGGCACAATTTTACTTTACCAAACTGGTATAAAAACACAATTTAGTCGACAGTATTTTCAGCCAAAGACTGAAAATCTTTTCAAAGATGGACTATAACAAATTATCTAAAACGTGAAAAGTCATCCTTGACGTATTTTGGTAAGCAGAATGTTTACTCATAATTATATTTTTGACGTCATTCAGTGCCTTACTAGGTATTTTAGGCGTTGTGGTTTACAACACCTATACACGTTGTGAGTTACAACACCTATAGACATTGTGGTTTACAACACCTATAGATATTGTACGTTACAACGCCTATAGATGTTTTGATTTACAACACCTACAGATGCTGTGGTTTACAACACGTATAGACGTTGTGGTTTACAACACCTATAGACGTTGTGGGTTACAACACTTATAGACGTTGTGGTTTACAACATCTTTTCTGTAGACGTTTAAACACGCAACATCGACGAATATTCGTCCTTGGAAAACTGATTTTAGACGTTGCGTTTGTAGACGTTGTGTTTTACAACACCTAAAACCTCGTTATAAGACCCAGAGCGTCCTTATAACGAGTTTTAGGATTATGTAGGTGTTGTAACTCACAACGCCATTTTTGCAGTGTACTGCACATTTGATAAATTTGGACATAAAACTCATGGGCAACTGAGCTTTGATTCAAGATATGTCAATCTGTTTTTGATGGTAGTGTACAGAGATAATGACAGAATTTTCTCTCAAAATTCTCCCCTTCCTCTGCAGTTTACTTGATCGTTACCATGTTACATTTGTGTGCTTAACGTTTACACATGCTAGGCTCAAGGAGCTTGGCATTATGAGCCTTTATGACCGCCGCATCAGAGGTGACCTAGTCAAACGTACTCACACCTACAAAATTCTGAGTGGGATGAATCACACTAACCGAGTACTTTACCTTGCCCCCTCTGTCGCCCCCGCCCCCCCCCCTCTGGCGTGTGATTGACCACTGGAACAGGCTGCACATAATATTGAAGCCAGATCTGTTAAGGGCCGGAAGACACCCTACGACAAAACACTTTACACCAAGCAGTTAAATGTATTTGCTCATCCAACCATACAAGCTGGCTTTGGTTGTGCGTTTTGTTTAAGTTTAGGTACTACACCCATATGTTTTAAAATCGGTATTAAGCTGCAGCACGTTGCATCAAGAATTCTTATGGATTTTTTCTTTGGTGTCACATGTTTGTACTGAAGGGTTGCGGATTGATGCTTGCGCCACTTGTACTCTTACTTAAATTAAAAAAGCTCCTTACTTAAATTGTTAATTCTACCAGTCAAGTCTAGAATTATCGAAGGTGAGAAAACAAGATCTTATCAGTTGTAGTACGTATTTTTATTAGCCACTTCAACAACCGTTTTGGTGTTGGGCTCAACCATCGCTGTGATCTAAGCTAGAAAGGGCATTACCCCTTTCTAGCTTAGATCACAGCGATGCTTGAGCCGAACACCAGGATGTCAACCCTAGGATGTTTGTGGTTTGGATCGTTTTAGTTGGTATGATAATTTTATTTTTTTCGTAAATTACATGTGGACAAAACAGAGTTCACAAGTTGGTGCACAATATCGACTATTGGTAGTATTTTTTTTTTTTTTGGTTACCTATTTAAGGTATCGGGTCGAAATAACCAGGTGAAATTTGCACTTTAAAATCACTGATTGTACTTCACACCTAAATACTGGGATCACAGATTAATTACGTGATCACAGTGTGACAATGACCACTGTAACCACGTAATTATCATTTAAATTATTATACTTGAAGGGAAAATAATTTTAGGATTGAATTTGTAATTAAATTAAGGTTTTTATGTCTGTTTTTCTACATACTTCATTGTAATAGATTAAAAAATACGTCAACAGAGGGTGCTGGCAGGAGCAGAGATGGCCACTTGTTATTCAATGCCTACCCATACTGCAACATGCGAGCTAAAAAAAAAAAAAGTGGCGCCCAAATGAAAGGAAACTTATTTCCAAATCAGCGGAGTCTGACAAGCTTTCTCAAGTTTTCTAGTCATGCACATTAACGTTAACTTTATTAAAATCATCAACTTCATCGTTGGGGGGGGGGGGGGCATGCAATAAATTTAATGAACTCCAAAATGGTATTTTGCACTCCAGGCTTAGTTCCGGAGTGCAACTTTTGCAGTGGTCCCAGATTTTAAGTTTCGACTTCTGGTGTATGCTTTCCTTTCACAGAAGCCTATAAGGCAATGCATATTAAACAAATAGTACTGTATAGCAAATGATGGGTAGACTGTATAAAAGGACAATATTGATAAGCCTAACTGGATAAGGAGAACCCACCTCAATGGCTTCACTTGCAGCACTTCCTTCAGTGCTTTTACTTGCTTGTGTTTTTGTGTGTGTGTGTGTATGCATACTCTAGGCTTGGTATTCAACACATATGGGCATCAATACTCATTCATTAGCACAAATAAGCCTATCCTCGTCTGCACAATAGGGGTGTGCGAGTAGAATAAGTTTAATTCGAGCCGAGCCGAGTTTGCAACAGAAGAATCGATTATCGAGCCGAGTTCGAGTATTTGGTTAACACCCTTAATTTGCAACTGTCTTTGTTATTCGTTAGTGTAATAATAGCTAAATTGTTGATTAATGAACTGTGTGGCTCAACGTGTACAACTGGTTTTCCAGTTTTAAGGGTATAACTTTAAAATAGTTTGAGCTAATGGCTTTTAATTAACACCACTGTCGAGACGATGAATTTGGTGTATTTGAACGTCAAAATCGGTCAAAAATTGGCGAAGTTATCACATTTTCACCGGTTTCGAGTTTTCCGAATATGGATTCAAGTGACGAGCCGAGTTCGAGTCAGGGACGACACTAGAATCACTTCAGTGGGGAGGCGGCAGTGGGGCAGCAGTTTTAGCCGGGGGGGGGGGGGGGCGAACCGAAAAATGCTACTTTTGCGGTTCCCCCCTCCAAAAAAATAAAAATAAAAATAACACTGTTGCAATCTCACGCCAAACGTTCTCAACTATTTTTTACACCTTTTTTTTTATATTTATAAAACCACCTCAAGTCCTTCCTGTCGCTGTGTAAGAAACTAACGTAGTTTTCTTAATACGTTACCAGAATTTTCTTAGTTTATACGTCTGATTTTGATCTGATGGTGGGGGGGGGGGAGGAGTGCCGGGGGGCGGCCAAAATTTAGGGAGGCGGGGCGGCCCCCTCTACCCCCCCCCCTTCACCTTAGCGTCGTCCTGGACACAGTACTCACACGAACAAGAAATAAAACCCTGCATTTTAATTTTCAACGCTAATTTTGGCGCACTGTTCGCGAATAAACGAATGTTCAAGAAATAAACGAATAAACAATGAGTATGATACTCACTGTACAGGAGCTCAAAGGGTGGAGTCAGAGGGGGACTTCGATACTAACTGAACAGGGGCTCACAACATCCAGGGTATAGCCGTGAAGTTTTCGCCAGACATTTTCTAGCCAGCCGGCCGTCGCTTTGGTGTCCAACGGGTAACGAACGGGCTTACCCAAAATTGGATGGTCTCCCGAAAAGTCACCTGCCCGAAGACGAGACTAGACGCCAGACGTGTGGGTGATGGGATTGAGCCGAGGTAGGGATGGGGGTTGGGGGAGGAGGATCGCGACGGGATCGTGGTCAGCAGTCGACCGAAACCCCAGACAGCGATAGCGGAATATTGGCCGAACGCAGAAAAGAGTTCATCCAAATGCCAGGCGTCACGGACCGATAGCCAGTGATTGGTCCGTAGAGCATAGAGAGATAGACTAGCTGGCCAGACGAAAAAAGCCATTTACCATAT
>JAHWFP010223951.1:0-18310 GCA_023313725.1 Lithobius niger | reverse complement strand
GGCGAAACATGCAACAACTGAAACCGCAACTAATTACAAATTCCTTCCTGGTAGAAATGCTTTTTTAACTTCTCTAAATGTTCAATTTTTGAAGAATATTTTGATTCGGTAAAACCGGATTTGGCGCACACGTTTTCTCCCTTTCGCCGAATTTTAAGCAGGGCTTAATTTTTCTGCTACACATTTTCTAACATTCAAGTTAAAACGTACAAGCATTACTAAAAATGAAGAGTTACCAAGGTATAAAACAAAATCAAAATACAGCATTCAGTAAAAATAAAAATTAGCCCATTCGAACATTAAAATAACGCAAATCCTTATTTAGAACAATTTGAATTTGTCGTCATGGTTAACACTCAACAAAATACATTTCAATACTTTCTTTAGTAAATTATAGTTTACAATATCACGCATGGATGGATGAGATAATTTATTAAAGATTTCGGGTAGGTAATAATTTGAATTTCTTTTCCTATATTCATTTTTTCCACATTGGTTTTGTGTTGAGGTTAATTTACGTGAACCGAATCTACTACCATTTTAACGCATAAACGCAAACACGTTTCTAAATACAACTCACATTTAATACAAGGCAAACGGCTTATAAAATTAGCAAAAAACATTTCAAAATAAATAGTCCAAAATGGCGATTTTGGTCCTGGCCTAGTGTCAGTTGAAGTGCGGATTTTGGCAGCCGTCACAACGGTTACAAATCTCGGTAACCAATCTTCAGCAACTTCCGTTACCGAGTTGCACACCATCCACCGGATCCGGGCTAGAAAGGTTGTCACCAGTCCCAAACTTGCACACAACAATAACACCAGGAACTGGGACTTCCAAGTCATGGTCATTAGCCCCTGTTGTCACACTAATATTGCCTTATTGGCGACGGCCAATTTGGGACGTCTTAACACTTTGAAACCTACCATACCTTAAAAATTCATGACGGTTTCTGCAGTTCTTGCAGAAGAAAAAAAAGTTCTTAAGAATAACAAACTAATTACGCAGCTGTACTAATTTTAGAATATTCGCAGTTCTAAAAACTTCTTCAGTAATGACTTTGTGATATTGATTTTAAAAATGTTTAAGATTCTGTTCTGTATTCGCTTTAACCTATTTATTCCCCAAGTATTTAGATACAAAACCCTAAATTTCAAGTCCCAACGTTAAATGACTCTCAATCCATGCACTGTAAACCATTTGCTTTGTTTTAAAGCATATTAAAAATCGTAAAAATCGTTTAAATGAAGATGTCACAGCATCGATAGTGTAAAACCAGAGATGTATAAACATGCCAGCACTTTTTTTATTTTTTAAAATTTGTATGAAGCGATTTAGTCTTAGCGCTTGTCTCGCTTATTAAAGGAATACTAAACCCTCCAACAATGGATTTTTTTATCGATTAGTTTAGATACTGGAATTAATGTTAACAGTCATCCGACGTCAATAGGTGTCATTGTTTAAGCCGTACGAATTTTTAAACCACCTGATTTAAGCAGACGATGCACAAGCTCTGGAGAAAATCCCGTTTGAACCACTACGTGACGTCATTACCTTAACGGCGCCTTCCACCTGTCTGCGTGACCTGCGCGTGCGCCAAAAACAAAACGGCATCGCCTGGGAATCTCGTAGTGCGGGCATTTCTGGCATCTACACCACAACAGGTCATCGCAGGCGGGATCCCACGGGTCTTCTGGCTTCTTTGGTGTTTTATTAGCGATCTCGCATCTTTTTGCCTTCCGTTTACCACTTGCAACAGTTTCAAACTTAAAGCCCTAACCAGACTGGCTGCTCGCGGCTGCACGCCAACGCTAGATGGGGTGCCAAAGACGTCAAAATCGGTCCTTAAACGCAACACCAACCCCACAATTGCAATAATTTTGACCTTGTAGGTACGTGGTAACGCATAGCTTCGCACGAAATTGTCTTCTGTCTGGAGAGGCCTGAAGCCCTAACCAGACTGGCTGCTCGCGGCTGCACGCCGACGTAGTATGGTGTAAAAAAGACTTCAATATTTGTCCGTAACGCAACACCAACTACACGATTGCTGCTATGTTGACCTTGTAGGCACGTAGTTACGCATAGCTTCGCACGAAATTTTCTTCTGTCTGGAGAGGCCTTGATAAGGCTGCAACAAAGACCTTGGAGTAGTAGTAGTATAGTAGGGCTGCAACGAATTGACAGCGACAGTGTTATTGGTACCCACGTTTGTTTACAAGCAGAGAGTGGTTGCGCGCGCTGCACGATGGGAAGGATGCGCTCCCCACTTCCGTTATGGTTTTGACGTCACGCTGCTTCACGAAACCTCCATAGTCGCGAGCTCTCGTGGTGCTACGTTTGGTTGGGTGTCTTAAAAAACGCATTGATTTTAATTTATTACGACGTAAGTAAAAAGGCAAGCGACATTTTATAAGTTTTGAAAGGGTTTTTAGGGTCTTAGCTATCATTAAAAAAATTGGAAAAATGAGGGTTTAGTATTCCTTTAACCTACTGTAATGTGTAGAATCCAGTGTAATATACCTTCATTACCATTGAGAGCTTGACCTTGAATTCCTGATGATACGACTATTTTTTGCATATTTATTTCTGAAAAAGATGGGTAACCCCTCGGTTTGATACTGTTCATCGGATTGCAGTCATGGGCCTTAATAAATCTTAGCCAGATTACTAAGAAATCCTAGTCGGACTTTCGCACTTCCAGACTAGACTGCCAGATTGTGAGATCGCATTTTCGTACTATGACCGAGGGTACACGGAGGTTTTTTACGTCGCTTTATCTTGCGTCGCTTTATCTTATGTCGCTTTACCTTACGTCGACTTGAACTCACATCGCTTTAGGAGAGAGGTGGTTACACAGAGGTTGTAGTTGGAGTGAGTTAAAACGACAGCGGGGGTTCCTGCGTCGCGTTTGTCTAATCCCCCCATCAAGAAAACCCCTCTTTATTCCCAAGTCCCCATTCAGCTAGCTGGCTTTCGACTTCGTTTTAACAAAGTGACAGGTCCTAGTTTCCTGACGTTTGCGCGCGCTCTTTTCAACCAATCACAAGGAAGCAGTCCTTAAAGCGACGTAGAAAATGGGTTTTAGGTGGGTACACGGAGGTTGTTAAAGCGCTTCAACTCCTTACGTCGACGGAGATAAAGCCAGAGATAAAGCGACTTGAAAGTGGGTTTAGGTGGGTACACGGAGGTTCTTGAAGAGCTCTAAGCACTACATCGACGTAAGCTACGTCGACGTAAGATAAAGCGACGTAGGAAACCTCCGTGTACTCTCGGTCTATGAGGTCGGACTTCCGGACTGCCAGGTTAATTCACAGAAGTCCATTAATAGCCCAGGAACCTTTGGACTGCCAGGTTGTGAGGTTGAATGGACTGCGGGTCTGCGGGTATGAGGTCAGACTGCAAGGTCAGACTACTAGATTGTTTGGTCGAATGGACTGCCGGACTGCAAGATCAGACTACTGGACTGTGAGGTTGGATGGGCTGCCGGACAGCAAGGTTGGACAGCCAGACTGCAAGGTCAGAGTACCAGACTGCAAGGTCCGACTGCCGGACTATGAGGTCGAGTGGACTGCTACACTGCGCGGTAAGACTACCAGACTGCAAACTAGACAACACCAGATGGTGTTTCATTTACATTGCCGACTTACCCCATTGTACATGTACACGCTTAACTAGACGCGCATACAAGCAGACACAGAAAATAAAGCAGCGCTGGTGTGTCCATGATCATGCCTAAAAAGGGTCGAGAATGACCGACCGACTTGACTTATTTACAAATCCCTCTATTGAATACCCAGTTTCGTAGTGGCTGGAGGGCAGAAAAACACGTCCTGCCGCGCGGCTCACGCGGAAAAGTTGAGCCTACGCCAACTCCAACGCGCTGCCGATTCGCAATGGATTATGGGTAAGCGATAGGGGAGATACCAGTTTTCTTTTCTGCGTCCGCTTCTACGCGCGTCAAGTTACGCGTGTGCATGTACGAGGGCAGGGGCTTATTAACCCATGTTGTGGCCCAAGGCAGACATTAGAAGATGGCCCCCTAAGCCTGACATGGGCCCCTCGCCCCTTACCTTGATACCCCTCATCCTAATACAAGTTCCTCTCACCCTGATATGGGGCTCTCTCACCCATTACCCTAATGTGGGGCCCCTCATCCTAATATGAGGTCCTCTCACTCTGATATAGGGTTAAGTCACCGTGATATGGGTCCCCTTCACCCTAACATGAAGTCCACATGACAGGGCCATTGGTAAAGTCAAGATTTTCTGAATGCAATAAACGAGCATCTATAGATGCAATACTGTGCGGTTATCTACGCCAGGAGGATCGATAAACTATACTGAGTGTAAAAGAAAAATAAATCTTTTTCGTAATGTTAAAATTGCTTAAAAGCAACAGTGGGACAGTTTTTAATAGTGAAAAGTATAAAAAAATTACGTTGCATAATGAGAAGTGCATTGTTGCGGGGCCCCAATTGGGTCCCTACTTCGCTGGGGCCCTGCCTCGTGGGTAATAATTCACTGTACGAGGGGGCAAACAAAAACTGTAGCACATAAATTATAGGATGTCCCTCCCTGTTTAAATTCTACCTGTTGAACTTCTATTAGCTACATCTCCATTAACCTTGTAAATAGTGTCATTTTTTCATCATTACTTAGACATTGGTTAAACAGACATGTCTTGTATGTCACTTCAATGCATACAACCATTTAAGAAGTACAACAAAAATTACTACTAATTATATATTCCTAAACAACCAATCCAATGCAGTGCAACTCGCAACTCTAGGCGATAGTTTGGCTCCACAGTATGTCATGCGTATGATTTGTTTTACGTCAAGTCATTCAGTACCTTCCAAAACTACAATCAAAACTTAAAAATAAATGTCCTGCGAAACCATATCCAGTGAAACATATCCACCAAAACATATCTAACAAAAACATATCCAGCGAAAACGTATCCAGCGAAAACATATCCAGCATACATATACAGCAAAAACTTATCCAGCAAAAACACATCCAGCCAAAAAATATCCAGCATGCATACAGCAAAAACTTATCCAGCAAAAACATATCCAACAAAAACATATCCAGCGTGCATATACAGCAAAAACGTATCCAGCAAAAACATATCCAGCAAAAACATATCCAGCAAAAACATATCAGGCGTACAAACACAGCAAAAAAAAAAAACAGCAAAAACATATCCAGCGAAAACATATCCAGTAAAACATACCAGTGAAACATATGCTCCAAAAAAAAAAATACATCCAATAAAACATGTCCAGGGTAACATAACCAATGAAATCATATTCAGCGAAAATTTGTTAAGTGGAACATATGCAGCGAAACTTAAACTAACTTGACCATATTCGAGAAAAATACTTCGCCAGCAAAATATGTTCACCTAATTTAGACAGTAAGAATGGCTTACGTGTGTATTTTTTTTCTGAATATGGTTAGGTTAGTTTAGGTTTCTCTGGATATGTTTCGCTGGACATATTTTCGTTGAATATGATTTCGTTGGATATGTTTCTCTGAACATGTTTTTGTTGGATATGTTTCACTGGATATGTTTTCACTGGATATGTTTTTGCTAAATTTGTTTTTGCAGGATATATGCATTGCTGGATATGTTTTCGCTAGTTATGTTGCCCTGTACACGTTTACTTTTTTAATTAAAGAACTTTATCTAGCATGCATCTGCATGCAATACTACACTTACATGAACTTGTTAAACTAGAATTAATGAATAGTTATCATAGTCACACAAAGACCAAAACATCATAATTATCAAATCACTTGTAAAAGGGGCCGCCAAGTTCCGAATGGTTCGGCCCTTCAAAGCAGTGATATCAACACACCAAAACATTCGCCAAGTTAATCGCACCGCTTTATAGTTCAAAGGTTAAATGAAAACTAGATAGAACATTGCTACTTTCGGTAGCAATGTTCAAGTTTTCATTTAACGTCCAAAGTATTATTCGGTGCGAATGTTTTGGTGTGCTGATATTACTCCTTTGAAGGGCCGAACCATGCAGAACTTGGTGGCCCCTTTTACCAGTTTTGGTTTTTGATATGATATCACTCTTTTTTTTAATTGTGTATTGACTCAACTCCACTACCGTGCAGATGTGTAATAAAGTGTCACATCAACAAGAAATTGGTTCTCAACAATTTGTTACTTTCTTTTGCCTATGGGCCGAACCATTCTCAACTTAGTCACCTCTTTATAGGTTTTTGGTTTGATTTTAATTTTAGTGTAATTTGTTTTATTTAGTTAGTTTTGGTGTGTTGATATCACTCCTTTGAAGGGCCGAACCACTCTCAACTTTTTGGCCTCTTTACCAGTTTTTGGCTTTGTTATTACAGTTGGTTTATTTTTCGTGAATTAGGCGTAAATACAACTTCTTTGCAACGTTGTTTAGATTTATCGTGATACAGTAGTGTATGTCTAGGCACGCACGTCTACACGTTCTCATTGTCCGAACTTTGGCCGTCCAAGGAGAGACGATGCCGACAATGCTAACAATGGCGATAACAATATTTTCGTACTTACGCGCCCGCCCACGCCACTCCTGTTACTCCCCCAGGCTCCAAACCAAAAAAGGTACGCAGTTCGTATTGTACTGCACCGATTCGTCCAATTTCATAGCTGGAAGCCTTGCCGTTATCTCGATATCAATGAATAATCACCCTATGAAAATTAACATGGGGATGACGGACTTGCTAGCTAGCTAGTAGCTAGTTGGCTAGTAGCTAGTTATTGAGGGTCAGATTTTGCATTGAAAGCAGCTTAGCTGGCATTCGTACACGAGTTAATTTTTGTGAGGTGGGTCATTGCTCACCATTACAACACAATTTAAGCTTTTGTACCGCCTTATTATTTTTCCCCAAGTACCTGAAATCTGCCCAACTATGCTTCAAGATATCAGACACTGACGCTATGGCGTCGCGCTACAATTGTTTACAACCCCGATAATTGAATTTATGTGATGTTTGTTGTGATGTTTGTTGCCTAACTTGGCGCGACACACTAGCGTGTGTCTAGATTTTACTATAAATTTCCTTACATAGTTATTGTGAGATAAAACAATTATCTGCTCTCTAGGATTCTGAGAAAATCCTGTGTGTCCGACACAATGTGTTGTCTTTGTACAGGTTGCCAAACAATGATAGTGCCCTCCCCAGAATACACTAAGCATGATAGAAAAAAAATGAAAGTACTGATAGGTAGCCCATTTTATTGTGGGTTTAAACTCACATGCCCAATATGCAGTGTTCACTCCTTTGGCGTCACGCACGCCGATGACGAGCAGTGTAGGAAGGCAAAAGTGACTCGCCAAAATCCGTGTTGGTTACGGCCGTGCGGTTATTTGGTAATAACTCCAAAACCAGCAGTGTCGACATCATGAAACTTGGTGTCAGGGTAGGGCTCATCCCCACGCGCATTTTAAGCCCAACCATAAGTCCATGCGCACCCTGTGAGCGGAGATATTAAAAAACAAAACACGCGACGGCTTCCCCTGGAAGATGCTGCGCTGCAGCGCATTTCACATCTGCGTTGAAGTCGCATTCCCCGAAGCACAGCTGTATCACCCCGTTCCGAGCGCATCTTTAACCCACATATATCCGCATATATGCGGATTAAATGCTAAATGCACTGGGAACAGGGTGGACACATCCGAGGTAAAGGGGGTCGTATCCGAGTTAAACTCATCCGCATCAGTTGGTGGATCGAACACGATTCGCTTCGCTTCACTTCACTTGAGTGTGCGCTCGGGACACAAATGTGGGTCGAATTCCGAATTAGCAACATTTCATCACCTGATGGTGGTAATCGCGTTTAGTTTACTGCTTACTGTTTACTCAATGCACCTCACATAAACAAAGGAAGCACATACTAATTTTCAATTGGAGTTTATACGACTGCCGGCGCCTATAATTTGAATTTTAAAAAAGTTAAACGGTTTATGGGCTGGTGTCGCCACGGTGTGAGTGTAAGTCAAAGCACGAATCCGTTAAGTAAGCGACAATGGCGTGTTCTGGTGAGAGGTTGAGAAACTAACAACTAATACCGTTTTGCTCTGCTTTCTCTCTTGCGCTGCGAATTAAATCCTTGCGCTCGGAACGGGGTATTTCGAGTTGCTAGAGGTTCAGAAAACATCATTTTTTCTACATTGTCCTTCAATATGGATCGAAAATTTTCACACACATTCAGAAAATGGAGTTCAACACGGATCTTTTTGAGTCTGTTGCCTTCCTACCCTGCTCGTCTTCAAGCTGTTCGTGACGTCAATGGAGTGAACACTGAATATTGAGTTTGTGAGTTTAGACCCACAATAAAATGGGCTACCTATTGGTACTTTCATTTTTCCCTATCATGCTTAGTTTACTCTGGGGGGGGAGGGGGGGGGGGCGGCTATCATTGTTTGGCACCCTTTACATGGTAGCTATCATCTATTTACTTACCTCTACTACAGTTGTACAGATCTGAACATGTAAGTTTAGTCATGGCGAGGTAAGTGGTAAGCAACTGCATGTCGCAAATCCATTACCTTTGGGCAAAATCGTGGTAATCAACATGAATTTAGACAGTTCTTTTGTGGTGTTTTGGCTTACTTCTGACTAGCACGTGGATTGGCACAGCGAACTGGAGATCGGTCCATGGACTGTGTCAGCTTACTTCTGACTGACCCGCCAACTGTGACAGCTTGCTGCTGATTGGTCCATTGAGTGTGTCAGATTACTTCTGATTGGTCCAAGGACACAGCAGTCCTGCAATAAATATTTTATGCAATATCAGTAGACTGTGACCTTAATCCCATTCATTCATCATCAGGATCTTGTTTGAAACAGACGTGCATTTGCTCTATCCCTTTAATCACTGTAGGTGATTTCCAACTAGCTGAGATCGAGAGAGAGTTTAGAGTTTTGTTGGTCACTGTTGTCTTTTCTACCTCTCACCAGGAGCCATCAGCAGCACCATTCTACGCTACGTTCGTATTGTAAAATGAAAGATAAGTTGCTTTTTATCCAACCTTAGCTAAAATCTATAGTTTTTTTTTAATGTTTACATATTTTTTAACTTTAGCAATATGAAAACATGATTTTTGCTGGTAAAAATCAATCTTTTACTTAAAAAAAAAGCTTTTAATTGTATGAGTATGCTGTTAGTCTGTTGGCAGGTTAATTTAAATAGAGGCACAATAGAACTACATGTGTTAAAATCTGTTAAGAATGGATTTCAGTATTCTTACACTCATATTTTTTCTGTAGATAATGGCCGGAAACGGAAACCAGTCTGTTATTCTCGGTGAAAGTGTGACTTCAACAGCTTCACACACTGTTGGTGATGAAGCGATGGATACTGATGACGATGAGGTGAGTCAATGAATACGACATCTCTCACCATACGGCGTCCAACATTCGGTCACCCCACCATCACCGACCAGTTCGAGTTGGAACTTGGTGATGTTGAACACTACACAAATTTTAGCTATCCCACCGAGGACTTCGTGCTGTGGGTTGTTGACCCGTCTCTTCTCACAAGTGGACCAAAACTTCCCCTTCACCTTCAAGATGTACTAAAACAGCAGCGGACCTCCTGAAGCCAACTAATGTAGATACTGGCAAGAACAGCAGTCTATGTTTCGTCATTGACACCCCGTCCCATCCCATTCATGCCACATCACGAGCTGACTGCTGATGTAATTTGGATTTACTTCGAGAATCAACATCAATCCAATGATTGATTTGATATATTTCGGGGCCACTGAGTATCTCTGTCCAACACATGACAGCCAAAATCAAGGGAGATGAATGGGAATAACTTCGAGGACCTCGTAAAAGACAATGCTTGATTTGTTAGAATGGTGTGCCCACAAACGAAATATCGTCTGCCTCAATAACAATGATAAAATCTGCTTGGTACGGCCTTTTGTCATAGGCATGGCACTTGCTGACAAGAAGTTGAACACCACCAATAAAGCCTATGTAAAAAAAAAAATTACGGTCAAGTACGGGAATCCTGTCGGCCAATCAGAAAAAAGAAGCTGTCATGCTGCATGAAGCAGCTAATATCCCAGAAGCTCCATGTGAGCTGGAAGAGTTTCAGCAATTCCAAGCACTTCTTGAAAACAAATATACAATTATTATTGTGTGTAGTGCTGATGCCCAGGTTAGCGTTGTGTTGGATGGTAGTAATAGTGGAACACATGCAACATTACTGTATGATAACAACTACTTTAACGTTATTAGTACAGTGACCGGCTTCTTTTGGGCACCATACCTTTAACAGCGTTGACCGAAGACTTATGATCACGGTACAAAACACACGACACGTGCAGTGCACAGTGCAGTGCATGTTATACAAACGAGTGCCCCATGGGCCACCGCTACTTTAGAGGAGCCATTTTGTATTGCTGCAGAAAAACGAAACTTGTGATGTCATTAAGCATTTTAGCGATAGTGGATTTCCCGGTCGCAGTACAGATGTTGCATGTGGGACCACCAAATGCAATAACTGTAAACAAATGGTGAAGGATCACCACAAGCGCTTCATTCGCAAGGACGAGACAAACTTGGACCCCGAACCTATCTACCTCTATTTTGATGCAGAATGCATGGTGGATGAGAATCCAAAACATATACCAACCATACAGTTCTCCAACGAGAAAATAGGGAAAGCCTTCTTTCCCTGACCAGAATTCATTTTGCGAGTATTTGCTAAAGGCTACGACCACTACGAAGTATAGGAAAACTTTTTCTGAAAAGGTTTAATGCTGTAGTTTGGTGTTAAGATGACATTCAAAACAGCTTACACTTAATTAGAAGAATAGGTGCCTAAAATAACTTGGTAGAAGGTCATGATATCAGAACTCTGCCTTCGCAACACATAAAAGCCTGACTTACATACTTTAAATGTTTTTTTTTTAAGTTCACATACTAGGGCCTTAACAATTACACTGTCGACAAAACACAGCGATGGCATTATCAATCACACAATAAATTAAAGTTGCATAAACATAGATAAAAAAAATTATTGTTGAAACATTACATTGGTCACAGTCAGCAACCCGTGTGCGAGTGGAACAACCCGTGTTGCACGGGAGACAGCGTTGTGGCTCATCTTTTCGTTTGCGTCATTGCATCTTGTTTCTTTGCCCATTTTCCTTCGTAACGCGTCACTGGATGGCATTGACGGTGTTGTGGCTCATCTTTTGGGTTGCGTCACAGCATGTTTTTTTTTTGTCCATTTGCTTTCGTAGCGTGTCGCTGAATGGCGTTGACGGCAGTTGCAACGAGGGGTTTTCCGACTTTTCCGACGAGCTGTCTTTCAGCAGACAAACCATCCGCAAATTTGAAGAATTTTGTTGGAATGCATTAAATTTGGAGTCCAGTTGAGACTTTTAAATGCTGGCAGAAATGTCAGTGTGCATTACATCCGTCTTGATATTTACTAACGATGGGGCAGATTTTTGCGCTTCGGAGTGAGCAAAAGGGAATGCAGTCCACACTACCTCGCCATTTTGTCGTCTTTATTATCCTCAACGACATGTCTGATTTTAACAGTAGTAGTAGTGCTATACGGGGAAAACTCACCTGGATAAGCTAGCACTGGAAGGATTGACAGACTAAGAGCTCTTTCTTGATTGGGCAGGTGGTGCTGGCCGTTCTTAGTCGGTGGAGCGATCTGTATGGTTAATTCAGATAAAGAACGAGACTCTAGACTCCTAATAACAGACGACAATCCCGGAGTGCCGTGCTCTCCATTCCTCAACGACATGTCCGACTTTAAACTTACTTTTTTAACCACCTCTGGGTTTACTGTTATCAATGTGCAAAATCTGGTTTTAATAGATGCAGTGGTTAATGCGTGATGCGATTGCAAAGATTGCATTCGAGTGTATTCATAAACGGTGCTTCCCTCGACCTCGCTTCGCTCCAGTAAGCTAGACCAATGAGAGCTGAAAGGTTAGATATTCAAGAAAGCAGAAAAATCGTCTATCTACTGAAGAAATATTATTTAGAGAAAATACAAAAATGTATGGGATATTTTTAAAACTTGGTAACTCGAGACCACTGACTGACGTTGGATGTGGTGAAAATGTTAGGAATTAGAGAAAAACTTATTTTGTGATTTATTTTTTACTGTTAGAATCGATTTTAACGGCCAGTGCGTGCGGTTGATTGTGCTGAAAATGTAACAATTTAAAGAAAGCTGTTGTTATAACATTAGTTTCAGCTGGTAGGCACTTTAAAATGTGTGGTCAAGACTAGAATCCACTTGCTCGGGTTTCGGTTCAACTGAAAACAATATTACTGCGGTGCGGCTTTTGCTGAAGAAAAATTATTTACAGAAACAAATTAGTTTCTCACTTTATTTATTTATTTATTTATTTATTTATTTTAGTCTCCTCTTTTCTATGATCTATTTTCGACTGCTTGGTTGCATCAATATCTATCCTCTCCCCTTTTCTTGTCTTTATCACTGCTTTGGTTGAAGGCTGACTGGTGTAGCTGCCCCCTTTTCACATCGTTATCAGATGGAAAGCAAGCAAGACATGCTATAACAAGAATTCAATGCAACCCAACTTGGTAAATTTATTTTGAAAGAATGATTATCTGGGCCAGTGCATTTATTTTAAAAACAAAAGTGCTGCAACTAGTCTTGCCAGCAAAATCATGGTACACTGAAGCAGAATAAAACAATTTCATTAGTTAAGATAGTTAGCTGAAATTAGTACTTATTTTTAAAAGACTGCTTTTTAAAATGAATTTAATTATTTATTGTATTTTTAAAACTGCTACTAACTTCAGAGATTAAGACATTAGTTTAGAAAAAGTTTTAACTCAACTCATTTTATTTTTAAAATCCGCCGAGAGCAGTCTCCCCTGTGTGTATATTTTATGCTGCTCCTTCCCTTTCTGCACCTGCCCGCATTTCTTTGCTGTGGCTGCCAAAAAAAAAGGGAGCAATATGTATGAGAGACTCGCTAGCTGCTATTTTGATGCTTTAACCTTTTATTTTGTATATTAACACATGGAGATGTTTGCACAGAAGCGTTACTGCGCATGCAACACCGTATTTTGATGTCGTAAGTTGCAAATTTGCGAACGATGATGGATGCATTCAAACCAAGGCTACAATTCAAACATCCGCTGTTTGTTACCATAGCTCGTTAACAATCAACGCCACTTAAGTTGAAACAGTGTTAGAACTATAGAATATGAACAAAATCACAAGAAACACGTTTTTTTGTATTATTCAGCGGGTAGTCAGCAACATTAGCAAGGACCGGCAATTATTTATCTCGGGGATGAGGGTAAGGATTTTTTCAGTCCTCTGGAGGTAGGGGGAGATTATCGAAGGTGTTGGATTCTTAGCTAGAACGTTTTTTTTTTTTTTGTGTGTGTTTGAGACAAGTTTGTTTAGGCCAGGTTTCTTTCAAACTAAAGTGATGAGCTTACTTACCAACTACTATATTTAAAATAAGTCCTAATTTGTGTCATTTAAAAATCTTATAGGAAAAGACCCAGGTTGTGGATAAAACCGCACAACACAACGTAGTGGGATGAAGTTGTCGCACAGATTAATGAAGCAGATTAAATTACGCGTTTCAGAGTTGAGCGTAATATGCTGGGCTTACATCAGAATTATGGTTTCATTTCACCGGACATCTGTTTTATAGATTCCATACCACTAACGAAACAAATTGCTATTGATTTGAAGGTGTTAGGAACGAATTGCGAATACATAACAATTGCTACTTTGTACAGTAGGTAAAACAACTGTTAATGATTGTTTTGAAGGTTTCTTGAATTGAGTTGTAGCGGATTTTTCTCCAAAGTTCTGTAAGTGGCCAGAAAAAGACCAGAAAGCCAAGGTAGCACCTTGAAGCTACCCTTTTCCCTCCGTTTGCTCATTTTTCCCGCCTGCTTCCCCCAGCGCTTCAGTAGATTTAGGTGAGACGGAGGAGAGAGCGTCGTTCGCACTACCATTCCTATGCCTGCAGGGCTCAGCTCCGATCTACTCCGCCCAGTTGTGTCAAGAAAAATCGGAGCCTGTCTCCAATCTTTCTGACGTCGGACTCCGATCTCCGATGTGTGTTCGCACTACAGAAAGTAGGAGAGACACCGAGAGAGACGTCGGATCGGAGAGATCGGAGTGTGTAGTGCGAACATGGCTTAAGACAGACTAGCCTTCCTCGATGAGCTTGTCCCCTTAGCTCAGTCGATAAACGTGTCAACCACCAACTCATCAGATAAGCGCCTGTTCCCAGGTTCTATCCTGGCTCTCAGTGAAAAAAGAACATTTTCTTCACTATTCAAAATTTACAGAAAATGTGTTATCAAAGGCCAACTGGAGAGACAAAGCCAAGATGGCCACCAAACAGAAAAAGGAAACTGAAAACAAAATGGCCGCCACGCATGCACAGCAGCTGTGACGTCACTTCCGTTCTGGACAGCTCCCGTTCTCTCTTTAGGCTATACAGACGCTATCTCTCTTACACAGTCCAAGTTTCTGAACTACAGCCAAAGACTTCAAATGTTCTGGGTGGGTCAGAAAAATTATAAGATACTACTCTAAAAAAAATTAAAAAGTGTGATGTTAAAATACAAAAATCGTACCGGTTTGCAACGATCCAATTTTTGTATTCATGCTGTTTTGTCTACTACGCCCAAGGCCAACTGAGATAGTAGCTCCGTTCCTCGCTGCGAGGAACGCAGCTACTATGTTATTGGCCTCATATTACTACGTAGAGTCCCGCGAAACGGTGCGATGGCAACATGGCCGCGTATGGCGATATGCGCAAGGCTGTTATGAGGCAGGCGGGGTGCACCTTTAACTGCTTTGTACACTTTCGTAACCTGCTAGGTAACACTAAGCCAATAGCGGTAACGCTGATTTATAAAGCATTTAATAATATTAGACCTTAAATCTAAATATTGCAGCTCCAAAGCTAGTTAAATCTTTACAGTACACAGTTCTTGTTGTAACCAGAAATACGCTTTTACTACAGTACTACTTTTAATAGTTAAATTTTTTGTTCTTTATGCAACCTGAAAATAAAACATGCATCTTTAAAGGGACACCCGGCCTGCCTTATAACGTTCCACCTGCCTTATAACAGCTACGTGTAGATCGCCATCCGCGCATTTACCAGAGCTAAAATCGGCTGGGGCGGTACCTACTTTCCTCGCAGTGAGGAACGTAGCTGCTGTCTCGGTCTCGGTTGTACACGAAACAACATCAAAGTTAAAGATTGTGTCGTCACAAACCGGAATGATTCTCGTATTTTAACATCACAATTTATAATTTTCTAGGCTAGTGTCTTATAATTTTGCTTCGGTGATCTATTGGAATAATTAATTTTAATTTTTACCGCATTAGTCTATTAGATTTTTGATTTCATGGTAATTATTAGAAAAATAGTATATGCACATACAGAGATGAAACGTTTTAGTATTATTGTAAGTGCACAAAGCAATGATTAATATACATGTATACAGTAAATAAAGTTAACAATTGAATTTTTTCGAAAATCTTTTTTCGCCTTGCGAGTTATGCCTGCATGGAATTCCCTAAGTGACGAGACTGTCTCTGCCCCATCACTTCTTTCATTCAAATATAAACTAACCAAGGGCAATCTCAGCCGCTTCCTCCTTCGTCCCGAACATTGTCCTGCTTTTCCTTAAACCACCACCTGCATCCTCACCTTTTAAAACTCCATTCTCATCCTCACTTTTTAATTTCTTTTTACCATAAGCAGTCTCCAACGAGCCCTTGATTTTGCCGTTCGCCCTTATACGAGCCGTTATATGTTTATTATTATTCTATTAAGATTGACAATAGGTTTAGGCCAAGTTTTAACTGCGATGCATTTTTATTTTTATATTTTAGACACATTGACAATGATACGGCTTTTCCCCTCACTTGTCCCTCACGTTTGGCGATGCCATCGGGGACCATTGTGTCCCTGGTAGGTCTAACCTTCGTGGTAAGGCATTCGTGACCACAACCCAATACCATTCCTCTACCCTTCCTCTACAGCCAAGCTATCATCTTCGTTTTAAACTTTTAAAATCTTTAACTTTTGTAATTTATATTTTTTGTTTTAACTTCGGATGGCAGTTAGTGACCTCCAGGTCCTTGCCATTCCGGTTGCGTTTGCAACATACTTATTATTATTAAATTATTCAGCAGAAAATCACCTAGACGCCACATTTTAAAACGGATTTTTGCCAAGGGATTGACTAACGATAAGGAAATAGACCTTTGGGGTCGTACTTGATGTGGTGGATCGAGAAAAATGGCGCTGGGAGGTATATCCCTTTAACAAGATTTTAACACAAAGGTTTTGGCTTCCTAATTTAACTTTAACTTGCACGCAATGTACCACATTGCAACTAACACTATGCCAGCTAATGCTTTGAAATCGTGGCACACTTGCATATAAGTTCTTCACCCACTAGTGGGACTAAATACCAAATGCCTCCATACAATTCTGAGAAACTGGGTTGTCATCATTCTCTCGATGGCCAATCGATGAAAACCAAAACTTCTTGTCTTTTTTTGCTCTCTTTGTCGGCTACTTTGAACTGCCACCTCAAAGAACTTTGTCGCCAAGCAACTATCCCGGATTACAAAAGGTAATGCAACTATTGTGAAAGGGATATACCTCCCAGCGCCATTTTTCTTGATCCTCCACATCAAGTACGGCCCCAAAGGTCTATTTACTTACCGTTAGTCTTTCCCTTGCTAAAAATCCGTTTTAAAATGTGGCGTCTAGGAGATTTTCTGTTGAATATTACTAACTTTATTTACGTTCGTCCCGAACATAAATGATGCATCGCGCGCCTACAATGACCTTGGAAGTTTTATCTGTGTGTGCGCAGTATTAATTTTAATCGTTTGCTAGTAATTAATACGAGATCAAAAATCTAGAAGGCTAATGCAGTAAAAATTAAAATTAATTAGTCCAATAGATAGCCGAAGCAAAATTATAAGACACTAGTCTAGAAAATTATAAATTGTGATTTTAAAATACAAGAATCATTCCGGTTTTTGACGACACAATCAATGGGTTCACGATGGCTGGACTATTAAGCAAAATGCCAACTGGGACAGTAGCTATGTTTTTCACTGCGAGGAACGAAGCTACCGTCTCAGTTGACCTTAGCTGTGGTAAATACGCGGATGTTATCGTCGCGTGGGTGTTGTGAGGCAGGCGGAAGGTTATAAGGCAGGCTGGATGTTGCTTTAATACTAATAGTAAGAAATTTATTGCTTCAGAAAAACAACTGGCAAGAGAGGGTCCCGGTAGACTACTTACGACTTAACCAATTGTTAACGGGAAAAAACAAATCCGAAGAAAAATCAGTATCAATTAATACATCGTCAGGTATAATTAGGTATATTACATGCAAAGTTAATAAGCATCAGTCAACATGAATGGTTAAAAACTGGTCAAGTGCAAACGTCCAATTGCAACTATAAGCAATCTTCCATTCACGGACAAAATTCAGGAAGGAGTAAGGCCCCTTTTAAATAATGTTCATTTAATAACTTTGTAAACACAGGGTAACGGCGCCAAGACACTGCTTTCACTAAGGGAATTCCAAACTGGTACGATCCGAATGGAAAAGAATGCCTTCTTACAGCCCAATTTAAATTTAGGAATAATTAGCTTCAATTTATGTTCTTGTGGGTGTGTCGGATTTAATCTCAAACAACGAAAGAGCGAGAGGAAAGGTGAAATGTTAAATTTTGAAAAATGTAAAGTAAGAATAAGGTCAGCCTTTAATCCTATATGCAGTTCAAGAGAGTCCAGAATGTAAGTGTACCATTTGTTATGCATACGATTTTCCCACACTAAAACTTTTTTTAGGTTGAAAGAGGCAACTGCCAGTTCTATCTATAGTTTACCTATTTTTTACTAGTGCTCTGTAGGAAGGATCACTGTACCAGTTTAGCCTCCACACAATTTGCTTCAGATCCAATTTACACTCAATAGTTAGAGCACCTGGAAACCTCTTCGCCGACGGTCTCTGGAAAGTTTTTATGACTGCATATAAAGAACTATTTTTACTAGGAAAACTGCTGCCAATATACAGAAAAGTTTTTAAAAAACAAACACAAAAAATAGTTATTGCGAAAGCCATAAGAAAGAAATGTGAAAGAAAGTGAGACGCCCGAAATTTTATTATTACCCATTTTTTTTTACATTATGATCTGTTGAACGTTTTTAAGAATTTTTAAAATATGTATATTTGTCAGCACTATGTAAATTACGGCTTTCCGGACC
>JAHWFP010223950.1:0-15570 GCA_023313725.1 Lithobius niger | reverse complement strand
GAGAGGAGTAACTGCTTTGGTCTTGTACTTTAATGAAACAAATTGTAGAAAAAACACATCGTGTGATTGAAAACAATCGAAAGTAGTACTGTACTTTCTTTCATTACGTGTAAAGACCAAGTAGGTTACATCGTTTTCCAAGTTTGTGCCCCCCCCTCCAAAACAAAAAACAACTACTGTACGTACATCTCTGTGGAGAGCACCAAACATTATCAATCGGGTATCCTCGCCATTAAAAGTGAGGGATTTAATGTGTTTGTTTTCTACTCTTCAAGCAAAGAAGCTTAAAACGTAAAAGTGGGGGAATCCTTAGAATTCGGATAATCACTTGTTTCAATGGCCGAAGCGGCGAGAACAACATTACTGTACTCAACCCACACATTTGAATTTGGTTGCTTATTTGTTTGTTTGTTTGTTGCCTTTGTCTAACGCTCCAGCTTCCACAAAAATCATCGCATAAACTTGGTTTTGATTTGGAGGTAAATCTCCACCTCAGATTCTTTGTAGTTTTAAGTGTTAAAGACAAAAATCCTTGAAAACCCAACTTCTAAAAAACAATAACTTAGAAGTCTTAAAAGTTACATTACAGCGGGCAAGCTCTGCCATTCATTAGTTGCTATCCCCCTGTTACGATCTCCCTTCCAGAATGTAATAACATTTATTGACAAAAACAACAACGTTTGTGATGCGAAAAAGTACTGTAATCACAAATTCAAATTGAACATTCGCATATCTGTACAAGGTGACCTTGAACACCATTTGGAGAGTCCACATTTCGGGGTTGACAGACGACTTCTTGTTAATACAGGGGTTTGTTAAATCACTTGATGACTTAAATCTAAAGGTGACATTGTGATCCTTTGTTCACGTTTACTGTTCGGTAGTTCTCTTCCCTAAGTATGGAGTATCCAGACATCGAACTGGCAGACATGCACTACATGTATGGTCTTGCAGATGGAAATGCATTGGAAGCACGACGTCTCTACGCTCAAAGGTATCCAGACAGGAATTTGCCATGTGCTAGAACGTTCAGTCGTATCCACCAGCGCTTACGGGAAACAGGCTCATTTGGGAGACGGACATCGGATGCTGGAAGACCCAGAACTGTGCGAACTGTTGGCTTGGAAGACAGAGTTCTCCAGCACATAGCAGAAAATCCATCGGATAGCACACTACGCATTGCACGCAGAGAGGGTGTCAGTAATTCGACGATTTGGGACATTTTGCATCATAACCTGCTATACCCCTACCATTTGCAACGTGTCCAAGGTCTTGGCGAGGCCGACCTTCCACCACGACGAGCGTTCTGTGTGCGACTGAATCATGAATGTGGAGCAGACGCTCATTTCCTGCCGTCTATCCTGTTTACAGATGAGGCTGGCTTCACACGTGATGGCATATTCAACTATCACAACAACCATCTTTGGGACCATGCAAATCCGCACGAGGTACAACAATCTAGACATCAACAACAATTTAGTCTAAACGTTTGGGCTGGAATTGTTGGTGATCATTTGGTAGGGCCTTTTCTTCTACCTCGACACCTAAATGGAGAAACCTACCTCCATTTCCTCCAGTATGACTTGCCCCAACTACTGAAAGACGTTCCCCTGGCAGTCAGGACACGAATGTGGCTTATGCACGATGGTGCACCTGCTCACTTCAGCCTTTTGGCCCGACATTACCTTGATGGAAGCTTTCCTGACAGATGGATTGGACGTGCAGGCCTAATAGCATGGCCTGCTAGATCTCCGGACTTAAACCTGTTAGACTTTTATCTTTGGGGACACTTAAAGTCACTCGTGTACAGTACACCAATTCCCAATGCTGATGTACTTCGCCAAAGGATTGTGGATGGATGCAACCAGATTCGCACAACCCCTGGAATCTTTGAACGGGTTCGTCGGTCCATGGCGCAGCGGCTTCGGAACTGCATCGAGGCAGAGGGGGGTCATTTTGAGCACCTACTATGATAAAACGCTTACGTTTAGTTTGTTTTCCGTCGTATTTATCTTTTTGAGTTGCTTGTCACAGAATGTTCTGGAGAGGAGGTCTTTTGCGGATGCGTATTGCAGTTAATTGCAGCAGAGCCGCAAATGCAATGATACTCAGTAAAACTTTGAGTAGCCATCTTCTGTTTACTTAATGATGTTTCATTTCTCGATTGTTTTCAATCACACAGTAATGTGATACGATGTGTTTTTTCTGGTATGTACAATTTGTTTCATTAAAGTACAAGACCAAAGCAGTTACTCCTCTCTTCCCCCACGTTTGGTCCCCCCCCCCCATAAGAAAATTACCTCTCCCTCTGATAAGTTGTGCGACCCAATACTGTATTATGCAGTACTGAAATACCAGGTATGATATGGCACATATCTTGAGTTTGGAATGGAAACGGTGAATCATTACGAGGTATTTAAGAACTGTTTACCCCAAACCTTGGGGGGGGGGGGCTGTAACTAAAGACTGGTGCATTTCCGGACCCATGTTTATAGGACTTTTTCTTCTTATCTTTGATCACACAGCGGACCCTCAAAATATTTGACACCAATTTCCGAACATCCTGTATAGCAACGTTATTCTTCTTGACGCGAAAAAGAAAGGCCTTCTGGTGTCGGTACAAAAAAATCGAAGTGCTTGCAATTGCTCAGTTTTACTGTTTATTCGGGGTCTTGGGAGGGGCAAGGGTCCCCTTTTGCCCCCCCCCCCCCGGGTGTTAAAATGTGTTAGTTTCGCAGTTGATTCTCCATTGAAGAAAGAGGTGGTGGAACTCAGGGCCGGATTAACAATGAGGCAGCTGCCTCGGGCCCCAGGTGTCTAGGGGCCCCCACAACTACTTAAATTGTTGTCAGTATTTTTTTTCAAAAGGTGCTGTCGTAGTTATATCATGTTTGTTTATGTTAAAGATTAGCAGAACTTAAAAAAAAAACCTTTGGACCTTTAGACATTTTCAGATTTACTTTTTTTTATGGGCCGCTCGCCTACCCTGTACAGATAAGGGCTCCCCCCCCCAATACAACCAGGTGCTTTGGTGGCCACACTGTATTAATCCGGCCCTGATGGAACTCGGCTCACAGGCCTTCTTGAGTGAGCCTCCGTAATCGATCGACGTTTCGCCATAACTAATTTTCAAACGTCACCATTGGACAGCTATTTTATTTGAGTAGGCTCGCGCGCAATGCAGAATCATTAAAAGGTAAACAAAACATGGCGACTACAGACAAACGCTGCCTGTAGAAACAACTAAGAAACAAGCGGCTACAGCGACTGCCTAGTCGCACCGGTCTTCTGTACAGTTCCTCCACTTCCAATGTTGAGGTGCACACCTCTATCATGCACTACAACAGCTATCTCTATTATACTAATCTAAAAGCAGTAGCCATCACAATTGTCGGTTAAAAATATGTTAGGTTTTAGGCATATTTTACATTTTAGGCGTAATTGCCAGCGTTTAGGCCTAATTTTAACCAGCAGTTTTAATTTCGTAAGTAGCAGCTAACGGCGATATGGATTGTATAGAAGCCCATTCATTTTTGCAACACGGTGCACCTATACACAGTTACAGTGTTACAACGTAACACGCAACATAGCGTATATAGATCAGTGGTAGTAGGGAAGTGACGAGAGAGACGCTGTTGATGTAGCCAACAGCGACTCGTAGCAACTTGACGTTGCCATGGTAACATGAGTTTCATTTTTAGGCCTAATTTTAAAAATGCAGTTTTAATTTCGTAAGTAGCAGATAATAGGCCTTATAGAGAATTTCGTTGGACGGTAAGCCTATTCATTCATGCAACAATGCGACGAGACTATTTTAAACGAAGCTAAAATCCATTTGTTTTTATTGAGTGTTACCTTAGGATTTTAATTCGACGATCAAATGTTATTATTTAATTTAGTTACGTCGAAGAATTCTATTAGCTATAAGGAAGTAAGGATGTTTTAATTTGCCATGTTATTTAACTAACTTCTCACACTGAATCTAACGTTGTAAACAATGGTCGTCAATATCTGGTACCGTTGCGAAATTGAAAAACGCGATGGACGGACGGATAAAGTCGTTGCAATATTCTTCTCAGCCGGTACGGCTGTACAGAAGACTAAAACAGAGAATGGGCAAAAATATAACGAATTACACATACTAAAATCTTAACACTAAACACCATTTCAAGTGACACGAAAGACACTTATTCGCGGACCATCGATTTGAAACCATGAGCTAATCGGCTGATATTAAAATAGTATAGTTCAACATTACAAAACAGTTGCTAAATAAAACACCTAAAACTATACTTGTTCAAAAGTAAAATCGATTTTAAAAAACAAAAAAAAAACTATTTTAACACAGCAATAAGATTTCAGGTGGACTAAACACTACAGCCTCATTGGGATGTCTGGAATCTTACGTGATACCTTATTCGTGTTCCTTTCCTGTTTTGACTTTCGTTCTGTTCAATAAATCTTACCTTAAACATCAGACATAACTAAGGTATGCTAAGGTAAGCTAAGGTATGCTAAGGTAAGTTATGGTATGTTATGGTATGGGTATTATGGTATGGTACGCGGAATAAGCAGAAAAATATTTCACTTCCGGATACCAGCATCAAACTTTGAAGTGTTGAATAAATACATATCAAGGTTGTAAATCAGCCGGGAGACAACCTCAGAGGCGATTACGTCACGTGCAGTGACGTCATCAAAATGACCACCAAATAGATTCTTTAAAGTCGCACATCTCAAAAACTACTGAACGGGTTTTAATGAAACAAGTGTCATTTTAAAGCTAATTTTTTTTATCTCTATTCAAGGTGTCTACATCTTTTGCTATAAATATAATAGTTTTCGTTTTATTCCTGAAATTTGAGATTTTTCCATATTGCTTATAATTTTCTTTACTTGTTACTGCCAAAATTAAATGTTACGTTGTTGAAAAATCACTATAATTACAGAATGGGTGTTATGGTATGCTTACAAATATTAATTAGGCTAATATACTTGTAAAGTGTAAGTAAACAATGAACGGTTTACTAATAAAAATCATCATCATTTATAAATGCTATTTATTCTCAACAAAGAAATTACATTAGCAACTTTACTTTAAATATAATGATTGGGTAAACTATTTTACACTAACGATCTGGTTAGGTAATATGTGAAGTTAGCTCATTAGGTTAGGTTAAGTATTTGCTTGTATTACAATGGTTAAGATTTAAGTATGTCCCACTAGAATCGTAAACTATGAGATGGTCAACATTTGGAAGTCGTATCAATATAATCAGTTCCTGTCATTATTCATCCATTCTTGAACAATGACCTTCGCATGTCGAAAGAGTGCATCAGAGTCCAGCTTTTACACAGTGGCACTGTGTACATCGTTCCTTGCACTTACACGTAACCAGTTCCTGGCAATGTTTGCTTCCACCTGGAAGTATTGTTCAACGAGGTGTGAACCTGTGCCATCATCTGGTTTCTATTCCCAGTGAGATGCGTCCCAAATCTGAGGATTTGGTGGTCTAAGTCTGCCTTCATATAAAGCTTATTTTATATCTTGTGTTCAAAAAAACCTGCAGCTCATTAAGTGAAGTCACTTCACCTGCTCGAATGCCAGTAGCATCAGCCCTAATCATTGATTCGCCTTTGTACACGTGTTGACACCAAGAACCAGTATAATATTTCAGCAATATGTTGAAGCTGTTATAAGTCTTACAAAAATATGAAATTAGAAAGAGTTAGTAGAATGGGTCTTGTATTTGACCAGTATATCAATGGAAGTTTAAAGTCGCAAACTTGCAAGTCTAGGGATTCTGATGAAAGGATAGCAGTCACGACTGGAGTGACGGTCCCACGCAATTTTAAAGTGTTTTACCGAAGATAGGAATAAGGAGGAACTCCTCGATATGTTGGCAACTAATCTATTGTGTGCGCGGCGTATCTTGAGTCCTGGAAGTATTTACGAGCGACTACGTCTTCCTGGAGGGGGTGGCTTTAATCGACGGCCGCCATTGTTTTTGTAACCATCTTGGATATCAACAAGGCACTCTGCTGCCAAAAACGTACAATCGATTATCTGTGTTCGTTCTGCGGCAAACTCAAGACAGGCAGCGCACACTTTAGTTACAATAGTAAGCAAAGATGTATTTTGCACTTTCAAGGATAAAGTGTTGTCATCGACTGGAAAATAGAATATAGCCTTAATATCACCATCATCGCATGAAGAAGAAAATGAAGGCTTCTTCTGCATGCATCGGACGCTGCTATATATGGACGCAGCAAAGATCTTATTGAAACAGTAGATTCGGAAACATGGTTTCCAAAACTTTATTTGCATTTCCACGCATGACAGAAACTGAAGAACCGTGGATTGAGTTTGGCACCCGGAAGAACATGCAATATTTACCCATTCATGAATTATCTTCTAATCTTCCCAGTGATGATGGATTAGAGTTGATGCCTATCTTCCATGCATTTACTCACTGGGTGTGAAACAGTGTCGTTCTTTTCTGTTACTTGGAAAAAATTGCCTGGAAAACTTGGATGTCCTTTCGTGATGGTGACAAATTTTGCATGTCAAAAACAGAAGTTACAGACGTGTGATGCATCACTAAATCCTCAGAATCAGGATGCATCTCAGTCGGGGAGGGAAAACTGGTGATGGCATAGGTTCAGACCACTGAGGACTACACTTCCAGACGTAAGCAAACAATGCCAGGAACGTTGTTTAAAAAAAAATGGACTCCGATGCACTGTACGCTTTTGTGTACATGCAAAGGTCATCATTCAAGAACGGCTGAATAATGACAGGAACCAATTATATTTACACGACTTCCAAATGTGGAACATCTCATAGTTTAGATTTTTTAGTTGGAAACACTTAAATCTTAACCAATGTATCACAAGTAAACACTTAACCTAACCTAATAACGTAACCAGATCGTTAACATAAACACTTTACCCAACCGCTGTACTTTCAAATTAAAGTTGCTGACGTAATTTCTTTGTTGAGAATAAATAGTTTTCATAAATGATACTGATTATTATTAGTAAATTGTTCAGTATTTACTTATACACTTATAAAGACATTAATTACAAGTATACTAATTAATATGTAAGCATACCATAACACTCATTCTGTAATTATGACGATTAAAAAAACTATTTTCAACAATGTAGCATTTAATTTTTGGTAAATATTTCATTTTGGCAGTAGCAAATAAAGGAAAGTAGAAGAAATATGGAAACAATTTCAAATTTCAGGAATAAAACGAAAACTATTATATTTACAGCAAAATATGTAGACATCTTGATTATAGATACAAAATTTAGCTTTTAAATGAGACCTGTTTCATTAAAATCCGTTCAGTAGTTTCTGAGATATGCGATTTTAAAAAATCTACTTGGTGGCCATTTTGATGACGTCACTACACGTGACGTAATCGTTTCTGAGGTCGTCTCCCGACCGATTTACAGCCTTTGATATGTATTTATTCAACACCTAAAGTTTGAAGCTGGTATCCGGAAGTGAAATATTTTAAGGGTATTTGCTGCTTATTCCACGTACTACAAGTTAATTTTTTGTTTTCTAATCTGATTATCAGACAGGATCGGACAAGAAGAATAAGATTCTGGCAAGCAACAGGAACCATCTCCCAGACAGTACTGCTATCTGTTATCGCCAATTGGCAATGTTGTTTAACTTCACAGATTTGCTACTAAAGATAGTAGCACTGTCTGGCACGCCTCTTTTTCTTCGCCATTTTACAAGTTCTACTGGAGCGAAGTTCCAGGTAGCACTGTAGACGCAAACTGAAGATTGCGTCAGGAAATCAGTTTACGTCAGGATATCAGGAGTTCCCACGGGTTCTGTTTTGCAACCTGTGTTGTTGCACACTTTCATCTCTGATTTGGCGGTGATTATTTCCATTAGAAACAATTCCTATGCTGATGACTTCAATCTTTGCGTTCAGCAATCAGCCACATCCTTCAAAACGACAGACAAGATTTCATGCTGGCCAAAGAACAATCCGCTATCCCTCCAAAGGCAATGCCGACTTATGCATTTTGGTCTTCATAATCCCTTTCACACCAACTGTCATCCTGTTTATTATTGAACACCGCCAATTTGGTGTTTTTGTGCTGTACTGAGTTTTGAATTCAGGAGCTGATGTCCTTTCTACAAGTACAACGGAAGTGGCACGTGTGCAGTGAACCGTTTCCTCGTCCAGAAGCTTCCAGGGTTTTCCAGTCTAAGAATACGGATGTTGCAGAAGACGTTACCGTTGGCAACCCTGGCCTATTTAACACGCAACAGAAGCGGTGTAGGTTCACTTTCTTTGGCCGGATGCCAAACTGCACTTTGACCCTTTTTTCAAATTTATTTATTGAAAATTAACTTGTTGCAATTTTTACCTTGTCTGTTAACTGATTAAACAGTTGTCACTTTTAAAGTTTAACCACTTTGCCCAGATTCACGTCTTTTTACGAGTTTACTACATTTGTTTTAAAACTTAACAGCTAGTAGCAGAGCAAACAAAATTTGCTGATTAAAAAAATGTTTTAGCAAATGCATAATTCGCCAATCCAAGGTCAACACAGAAATCTACTTCAGTTCAAGCCTCAAACACGTGCTACCGCTGCGGTGGGTCAGGGCACAAATCCCCAGCTGCTGAATGCCAGCAAACACTCAGGATGCAAGAAGTGGGTGTGGGCATGTAAAATGGAGAGGTACCAGAAATAATTTTCAACCTGATCAGGCAGTAACATTCTCTTTGTTCTTTTGATATAGACAACAATAAAGTTATTGCCAACAGGTATGTGTCAATGTGTTCTCGGCGCAACTAAACTTTGTAATTAAAAAGTACTGGGTGGACAAGAATTAGACCTCCTCATTGTTGATTTTCCGTATAACTCAATGGATGCTGAAGCGTCACAGGAGTGAATCTGACATTCACGACTTCAGAAGCAATGGAAACGCTAAACTTTCACTTGATCACATTTCTAGGTACAGAGAAACTGATATTCGAAAATCGTATTGTCATCCACTGACCAACATATCTTGTCTCTGCTGCCTGAGCCACCTGCTGTTCAGCACGGCCACCAGATCTCTTCTCTGGACTGTCATCCGTAAGGTTACTGATCGCTGTGGTAGTCCAGATCAGTTTTTGGATAGGTCAGTGTGACATCAAAACGACCTACTTAAATGGATTATTGGGAGAAAAGGAACAAGTTTTTACATCTCAACCAGAAAGTTTTGTTATTCCCAGTCAAGTACAGAGACTGTGCACAGAATAATCAGAAGCTAACCCAGTCCGGACGCAGATGATATATCTTGTTTGCCGAACAAATGGTCACGAGCAGAATCAAGAAGTGTTGTTCTGAAGCATGTGTATTTTACTTTAATGGGAAGGATTTGTGCATTTTAATTTCTACGTCGATGACATAGAGCCTGCCATTAACTTGAACAATAAAACGAGGCAGGTAGTGAAAACCATTCTAATCAAGAGTTTTCATATACATCCCTTGGCCCTAATAATTATATGTTGAGCATTAAGTTTTTAAAGATACAAGATGGATCTATCGTGTTAAATCGATCTGAATATATTAAAAAAGTTTTAGCGAAGTTTGGAATGCAAGACTGTACAACACTTACTATACTGATGGTAGCAAGAGGTTAAGTTAACCAAGACATCATAGACTGTCTGGACAATGTCCCATTATGTGAATTAGTCAGGTCACTTTCCCATATTGCAAATTGGAGACAGCCTGACATTTCTTTTTACAGTGAAAGGTCTTGCCCAGCACGCAGCGACTCCCATGCAAAAAGACTGGGTCCTCGGAAAGTGGATTCTTCGTTTCTTGCAACGCACTGAAGACCCAAGCTTAGTGATCTGACAAGACAAAATGGCACTCAGAATTTATATTGATGCTAGACATGCAAGCGACTTGGACACAAGACGTGTTCAACCTCTGGCGTTATCGGCACTCCGGTGTTATAGGCGTTATCGGTAGTAACCTGATCCTGTGGAGATCAAACCTGCAGTGACCTGTTCTGACTCTCAACCATGTTTTTCATAAAGCGATTTCACAAGGCGCGCAAGAGTGTCTGCGGGGACACAAACTTTTGATAGATTGGTATTATCAAGAATTTATAGGGTTTGGGAGGAGAATTTGTAACTCTGAAAAGTCCCTATTGAAACACCTTAGATTCGTCCCTATTAGTTCAGTCCGAGTTTTCAGAGGGTCCCACGTGTTCCATGTGGTAATTTTTGCTCATTTTCTAAAGTAAACTAAATTACAACTAAGCTAGGCTAAATAATAATTAAATACAAGCTAGTTTCGTTTAGTTTAGTTTTAGGCTAGAAACTGAGTAGAAATTCCCACATGAAACACGTGGCACCCTCTATAAACTAAGACTAAACTAATACGAATGTATCTAAGACGTTTCAGTATTGGTCACAATCACACATTCTCCTCCCCAACTCTATAAATTCTTGGTATTATATACCAATCGCTCTCATCACTGATTCTCATAGTGCGATTGCTTACGCCATGAGATACATTGAAGAATTTAGGACCAAGCGCACATATGTTATTTACCACCATGTGCGTGAATGCATCGAGGATAAGAGTTTGGAGATAAGTTATGTTTCGACTAAGACGAACATTGCCGACCTTCTGACAAAACCACAGTCTGGAATCGGACGTAATTTTTCGTCTAATCTAATTCATGTTTCTCATTCCAGATAACCTTCCTTCTGCCAGGGACAGGGTTGTCAGCATGCACATTATTGAACATCACCATTTTGGTGTTTTTAACCAGTAAAGTGTTTTGACTTCTAGAGCTGAGGTCCTTTACTGCAAGTATGAAGGAAGTGGACTTGCTACAGCACATGTGCATTTAACTGTTCCTCGTCCAGAATCTTCCTGGGTTTTCCAGTCTAAAAATACTCTAACACCAACCGAGCTCTTTCCCCCCCCCCTTTTTTTTTTTAGCTAGTTCGTATTACCTAAATACAGGGCCGAAGCACAGTAGGTACCATCCCTAACATATTTCCATACCCACCCTCCGGAAAATTTAAAATAATTTTTAAATAAAGTAGTTAACTGTTAAATGAAAACTTGAAGATTGCTACTGCGAGTAGCAATGTTCTAGTTTTCATTTAACTTTCGAACTATTAGTCGGTGCGATTAACTTGGGTAATAGGATTGACATTGGCGGCCTTTCCCTGGTTGAATGATGCCACTACTCTTTCAAAGGCTGATCTTTTTCGGAAACTTGGCGGCTTCTCTTCTACCGGTTTTGGGTGTATAATTCTTTATCTTCCGATGATACTATCGACTCTTTAGGTGAAAGTTTACAATCATGTCATGCTAGCTGCAACAATTCTCTTACTGTCTTTTAAAGTTTAAACGCTTTATCACCTGAACACTACACCTGCGCTATTTCTAAGTATTCCTAACATTGAACATTATTTAGCATATGGATATCGCTCCACTTTCTAGAAAGTTTGGTAAAGGATGAATAGCTGAACGACGGCAGAAACTGTACTTTTTATTTTATTTATGCTGCGAGGTACAATTTTCAATTTTTTTTGCAAGGGGGGGGGGGGGTCAGAAGGTCATGAAAGTTTTTCACGTAATAAAGTAGGCTTAAACACAAATGAATAAGTTTTACTTTTTTAAGACCTTTCTACAGTCTTTAGCTTCCCTGCTTCCAGATTTGCATCCTGATTCACATCATTCTATATTCATTTACTTCTAGGACATATTTCTACTTCGCGTGAACCTGTACACTTTGATTTCCAGCTATTTTTCCCTTAAAAACCAAAAAAAAAAGGTAACATACTTCAAATAAAGCTTCGGAAGTTAGTTCTAACATCAATACAACTAGGCAGCCTACACAATTCGTTTCTGTCTAAATGAGTAGGCCTAATTGCTGTTGTGCGCCTCTGAGAACTTGCATTCCTTCTCGTTTGTTTTGCCGCGCTGTCGACTGAGGCGCCGCCTAGATTTTGAACTATTTCGGTCGGAATCTTTGAGCTGATTCTGTACCACGCTGCATGGTGTATCTGAATTCGGCGCTTTGTTTCGTTTATTAGCACCTCAAGCCTTGTTGATGCCAGCCATTATTTCTCAGTTGGTGTGACATCTTGTTTTGTTACAGAATGAGTTGATGTTGCAGTGGTCTGATTCCGCTTTTAGCCTGGGGCTCGCAAAGTTGCGCATACCTGAGCGTTTGTGTTTGTTTTCAACTCATTTTATTAGATTGTTGCTCAAACGTTGTTAGTAAACGTTGTTGAATAATATTTCGGCACTATGTTTCATTGCATTTTTCGTAATTCGGGTAATTATTGTAGGGACTGTTGCATAGTTAACTGAAAACTCGCAAGAGAACAGTGGAATTAGAAACTAAGTCGTGTGTTCCTCAAAGCTCAGTTTTGGGCCCAATCTTGTTTTATTTTTATTTGCCGAGGAATTCTCAATTCCTTATGAGCTAATTCCTTATGCTGGTACAAAGAATTTTCTTAACGAGGGGGTATGTTGCACCGAAATTTTTATACTAAAATGTATCTTTTGAGCTGATGATGAAAATGAACGTATCACTTCAGAACTCTTGTAATAGGCGTTTAAGAGGTGATCTTATCAAGACTCGTCAAATTCTGTCTGGCGAAGTCATTTTGCCTGTCGACCAGTTTTTTCAACGCTCTACTGTCATACAAACCAGAGGACACAGCATGAAATAGACGAAACCATGAATCCGCACCATTGTTGGACAGTCTTGCTTCACTGTGAGAGCCATTAATTCTTGGAACTCACTTTCAGAACGTGTTGTGACAGCACCTTCAACCAGCAGTTGGAAAAGAGAATACGATCTGTCTCAGTATTAAAGTGTTTTTGTTGCATGTTTTGTTGTGAACCGGTTGCATGAGCTTGCTTTCTTCCGGTATGAATTTAATTTAATTTAATTAATTATGAAAAACAATTGTGTAGTCGAAAACACTGCTATTTTTCCGTCTCTTTCTGTAATGAAATTACGTCAGAGAGAGTTCGAATGCAAAAAAAGAAAGAAAAAAGTGGAAGCAGGAAGGGGTGGAGGGGTTCGGTGCACCATTCGCACCACGCTAGACTTGCCCCTGGCAATTATTTATGGAGCTATCGATTATTAAGGCTTGCACCTTTGAAAAGTAAAACTTTAAAATGGTTCAATAGCACTGCCGGCAGTGCACATTAGAGTTCATTTGCACACGAGGATTTTCAGAAAAAGCATGCTCTACTTGACTTTATTTGGATTGGAGCGTAGTTCCGCTATGAAGACACTCCAATGTAATCTTAGACAGCGCATTACACGAAAACTACAAGGACGATCCAAACCACACTTTGCATGCAGTAGCACGGGAGTTTGGACAAGCTTTATCAACAACAAAAAATCCGTAATCGGACATGGGGTTGACGAACCATCAGGGTGACAAAATGCAAGGCCTAATTGCAAGGCCGAAAATCCAAACAACAACGAGTCGGCGAAGCCGTGTCTAATTGTTAAAGGCATCCGATTGTTAAAACATTGATTGTTGATGATAAACAGGCGAACTTACTAACAGACGTGCGTATGTTAACAACGAATATTTTGCAAGGCTAGGCCGATCCGGTTACCGATTCACAATGCCTCACGTCATTCCTTACCGACATTTGCAATATCGGTAGAAATCCGAATCGATATATACAATCCAGATAGATCGGCAATAAACCAAATTGAAGAATTTTCACTTTTGGTCGACCGATTTGGACGTTTCAGTACACGATTTTCAAGGTTTTTTCACCAGCTTTCCAATGATGCAAACCCCAGGCAGCTGTCTCTTACTGTTTAGAAATTGCAAGGCACATTTTAAAATTGTATTGGGGGATTTGGTATCGCCAATCGGGTCGGAACTGGTATCGGCCAGTTTCGTTTAATGATCGGCTCGTGTATATAAAAGGTGATCGGTACGAGACAGCTGCTTGGGGTTTGGACCATTGGAAAGCTGGTGAAAAAACCTTGAAAATGGTGTATTCAAACGTCCAAGTCGATCAACGAAAAGTGAAAATATCTTCACTCATTGAATGATATCACTACTTTCAAAGGCCGACCCTTTTTACCCAAACATACAAACAACAAAGAAAGCGGAGTCTGCTCCATTATGTCGACAGAGGAACTGATGACGGTCCTAGTTGCTACTACGCTATTACTCATACACCAGCATAACAATGAGGCTAGCCTAACAATGTCAAAGGGTTACAATGCTCCAAAATGCAACAATGGTGCAACAAAGAAGCTAGGTGCACCATATCGGAGCAGAGGTGCAACGATGCTTCGGCAAAAAAACGTTAATTTGTTATTAGGTACCAAAATTCCAACGATCTGGGTTTCCGCTTAAATCTATCAGTCTGAAACCGTAAAGGGGGCTAAGCCTGTATGGCGTCAAAATTGGAAGATCGACATGATTGAACGATTTATTTAGTTCTTCAACGTTGGCTTCAAGATGCCAGTTGAATTGTTTCCAAATTATGTTCCTCGCTGTTTGCCGTGAATACTTAAAAAAAAAAAGAGTTTAAAGGGTTTTAGCGAGCGTTAACCGCTACCAGTCATCTACCCGGCGAAGCCCTAGCCCTATGACTGCAGCACCCTGAATACTACACACTGTCCGCGACAATGCCGAATTTTACTATGAGTCAACTAAATGAAACGAGCTTACATACGTTGAATTTAGAAGCACGCTAGTGTGTTGCCATCAAGTAACAGACATAGAACGAAGCGTGTACGTAACATGGAAATAAATATGCGTTTCTAATGCTCCTTCTTTTTACAAACAAAATTGGGCGGAGAATGGGCATATACGTGATAAACCAGACCATATCAACGGCAATAAAAAGGAAGCGAAAAAACCAACAAATTAACTGAACCAAAAACGGCTTTGCCGCTTAGAATAAAGCATTAGAGCTCGTATCCCAATGGAACTCACAGATGTGAAAGTACACAAATAAAAAGCGGGGTAGAGTTCACTCGAACGAAACGAGCCATAATTTGAACTCGTATTCCAGGGAACAAGGATTGTGATATACCAACATCCATGCACACGCATACACGACTGTGTTGACTAATCAAACAAACAAGACGATTTGAAATGTCGCGCATTAAAAATACACACAAAATGCAATGTACACGCACAAAATCTAAAACTTGAACCCACAAATACTTACAAAACAAATGCCGTCAACACAACATGCATACAAAATTGGAAAATCAAAAAATACACACATAAAATGAACACGTAATCACTCACACGAAATTAAACTAAAACAGCAACCGACAAACACTGACAAACCAATCGCCCTTAACAAGAAAGAACCAGCATGTTTCACAAATGGTAAATGCACACACAAAATGCTCATGACTTATACTCACAATTCGATCACGCAAAACCAAAATTCAAAGATTTTCAAAGGTTTTCTCCTCGAAACTTGCGAATTTTCGACAACCCTTACTGGTTGGCTTCCTCAGGCAGTTAAGCCACCAGCACCCACACTCACAATCCTTCC
>JAHWFP010223949.1:0-10870 GCA_023313725.1 Lithobius niger | reverse complement strand
CCCACACCTACGCACCTTAAGTTAAGTTCGCTCACTCGTGCACTACCACCGCCCCCGCCCCCCCCCTTCCCGGCGCCCCCCCCCCCCCCTCCGCCTCTGTTCGCCTGATTAGCTAAATGGTCGTTCCCGTGTTCCGTCGACTAAAGTCCTCTTCTCTTGCCACCGAATGAGGATTTCACGAGCTAATGTGAAACGATGGCATTTCGATTATGCCTTTCTGAACAGGATTGGAATAGAGAGTAGGCTAGAAACAGATGGAATAGACGGATTTGTCAGTTTATCTTGGTCCCTTTTTTTTTTTTTTGTAGTCAACAACTCGTCGGTGTGTCACTATTCATTATAGAAAAAAACCGTGAAATATTCGAATTTAACGTCTTTATCACGTGTAAGAAAGTTATTTCTAGACTGAGAGGGACAATGTTGTAGGAAATTCCTTGTATGTTTTACATGCCGCACTCTACATGAGCACAAGAGCATCTCTGGAGCCTTTTCTTCAGGATGCAGTGAAAAGAGTCGAATTTTGTTCCATGTCAAATCGACAGGATGTATTAAATTTTTTTTTGTCATTCGTATCACTGTAAAGTAATTTATTCTAATACTTTAACAATCTGTAATTTTGAATTTTGAGAGGTGCTCCCTGGTGTCTTAATTAAGTTTAATGTTATGAGTCAATAGGACAAGTGGCTAATTTTATACATTGGTTGTCCAACACGCAGGCACTGGCTGAATCCTGGGCCACCCTTTAAAAGCTACAGTTTTCTGACACCGGAATTTTATTTTCACTGTCAAGCGCCTTACAACTGTTTTACTTTATTTTCCACAATGACTCGCCATTGTAGAAAATAAAGTAAAACAGTTGTAAGGAACTTGACAGTGGAAAATAAAATTCCGGTGTCAGAAAATTGTAGCTTTTTGAAGCTCGCGCATTGCATAGATACAGAGTACTATAGTGACCGCAGCCTACCTTGAGTTCGCCCAAGCTTGGACACAAATAATCGATTGTATGTTTTCGGTAGCAGCGTGCCTTGTTGATATCCAAAATAGCTACAAAAAAAAATGGCGGCCGTCGATTAAAGCCGCTTCCTCCAGGAAGACACAGCCGCTCGTAAAATACCAGGAGAACTCACGATACGCTGCGCACACAATAATACATATAATGAAAGGGTTGGAACCAGCCAGAAGTCATATTGTAGAACAATCCGTTTTTTTTTATAATCACTGGAACTCACACTGAACGTTTTTATTAAGTTGTCTCACGTTATAATTCATTATTTACACCAATACGTTGTCCAGAGCAGTCTGAGAAGCTTTTCAGTTTTTTCAATCCCAGTCAATTATCGGTAATGGTCGGGGCTTTTACCTCGATGCTAAAACGCTTCTCAGATCGCTCTGGACAACGTAGTGTGGCACAAATAATGACTTTGAATGTGAGACAAGTTATCAATAAAGACGTTTAAAGCGAGTTCCAGTGATGGTAATGGCGTGTAAGCATAAAATTTAATAACGTTCAATACAGGTACGGACAGTGGCGTAACAAAGTGTCTCTGGGCCCATAGGTAAAATTTATGGTCGGGCCCTCCCCCATTTATTGCTCCCCCCCCATCCCTCTCCAAATCGTTGACCTTTTCGACTGTCTTGGTCCAAATGATACACATAGTTTTACATTGTTTGGTTTACGTTACCCGAACAACCAACAACTTCTCAGCCCAAAAAAAATTACTTCGTTATGCAAACAAACAATAATTGTTCTTTTAATTTTATAAAAAAAATCCTGTCTTGTGGTATTTTTTTAGCCTACTTAACTGTCGAATTATTATAAGCTTTGCGTATAGCTACACTATTATACTTGTTACATGGGAACTTACTTGGACTTGCTTATAACATGTTGCACTTTGACCATGACATTTACATACCGTAGTTAGTTGAGGACCTTAAGGCGATACTTTCGGCATGCTTTCCTTAATGCAAAAAGCTCAAACATTTTGTCCATATCCATATTTCGACGCCTGGCGGGCCCCGAGCTGTAGGGGCCCGTAAGCAATGCTTACCTAGCCTACCTGTTGTTACGCCACTGGGTACGGATTGTTCTACGATATGACTTACGGCTGGTTTCATCCTTATATGTATAGAGCAGTGACATTTACCGCCATATTGGCACTAGTATGGGTTTTGGCGGGCATAACTACAAGGTGCACTAAATAAAAATGGAGGGAAAAACAACGGAAGAGCGTATTTCTTAGGCTTAAAATAACGCTGTTTTTTTCCAACAACAAAAATCGCGCGTTTTAGGTCTAAGAAATCACTCTTCACATCATCGGCTTCAGTATGACGCCCTTCTGTTTCTCTCTGAAGTGCCCCTTGCAGCTAACCCATTAAGGCGCTCCAGCATAGAGTTGTATACAAAAATTGTACGTCGTGTCACTGCTCTATAGCCTAGTACTCTGTATCCATGCGGCTTGCGAGCGACAACGGGTGCCTGCGTTATTTTCCATTTACGAAAATGAAAGGGGTCATTTTTCGAACGGAGACATCATTAATTTTAATTCATTTGGTTTGAGCTTTCTGTGATCTTTCCATTAGGAAATCAGATACCCGGTCAAAAGCCTCAATACCATATTTGGTTTGACTGTTAACCAATACATAAAAAACGATCTTCTTTTTTTTCTTAGCCTTTATCCTTAAGAATGGTTTTAACTTTATAAATCATAGGCATAAGTTGTCTTAATTTCTTAATTACTGACAGCATTAATGTGTATTATGTTACCATCCCGTTTCAATAACAAGACAAAGGTATTTAGCTTCATTAACCTTTATGACAGTTTTACATTTGATTTGAAAATTGCGCTTATTGTCGTCCAGTTTCCTTCAAACATAGAACGTAGACAAAATAAATGATCCAAATTAAACCTAAAAGCACCGTTTATTGCAATACCATATTGCAATAAAACACAATTTAATAAAGTTGACTTTTGCATATTTACACTTCACCTGGAGTGCCGATCATTTCATCTGGGCACCAGATTCGCTGAACCGCTTCACATTTTAACGCTGAATGGTACTGCATTAAAATTTGTTTGTGTACCATGGTCGTTAGCATCGGTAATGGGCACTATGAGGAGTGTAATAAAATAATATACATCATTCGCTCCTGGCACTGTCTTCAAAATAGGTAGCCATTTTGAAATTACGCGCATTATCCTCTTATTTCCTTCAAATTCAGGACGTGAATGACTAGCTGCAACCAATTAAAATGGTGATTGGCGAACATACCGTCGCCTTTATTAATCTGCATAATTTTAACGCCATCAGACGATTCTTAAAACTTATTTTAAGTCCCATAGTTGGTCCTGGAATTCACCCACTTCCACCGTTCGGTTGGCTGGTGGCCGGCCCTTTTAACCACTGCGTTGTACTTGCTCATGTTGTTCAAGTTCCCCAGGACCCCCTCGTGTGGTTCAAGAAGTGCGTTGGGACTTAGTTATTTTTCCTTCTGTTTGTTGGCATGCGGTAAAGTTGTCGTTGATACGAAGCAATGGACCCATTTTGAAATTATGCATGTTGTAACCGGCTTACATGATCGGCAGCACGCAACTCACGAAGCAAACGCTTCGTAGTTCGACTTGCCTCAATCATGGCGGCCTGCCAGCCTTCCAATTACTGCGGACTCAGGAATTGGACAGCTGCCAGCCGCCAGGTGGAGACACGGGTCCTCTGCAACCCAGTTGGAACCGGATCGAACCTGTTCACCAGTAGCCTCAGGCAAGAGCCCATCGTTCTCCAGAGTATAAAAGAAGCCTGGAGACGACGGCTCAAGCTAGTTAGTGTGTGGGATCTGACTGAAAGGTTGGATCCCTGACTACGAGGTGCAGCAGAAGGATAAATTCTGCTGATAGCCTAATATGTAAACGCTATGTGCATAGTCCCCTAGCTATGCAGTAAGGAGTGAATTAGGATTGAGCATTGTGCCTTGTGAATAATCGTCCACTTCCTTAGCGACCTTACTTATTTTGGGGGCCTACGGGATTACCTAAACCTTCGGGATAGGAAATTCATGTTTCCCAAACCTCCAGGCTGGAACAAAGCATGGAAAATCTCTGGCACTCATAGTTGGTACCCTTGCCATTGGGATTCGAGTCCGACATTTTTTTTTTTTAAATGCTTTCGACTCGGTAAGAAGTTCCAATAAGGTTAGCAGTCCAAATTTTGGGAAGGTTTTGTCTCCGGGTCCAACCTGTGTCCGCGTTGTTGGCAACCTGCAGTAAAACCGCAATTTGTTGGTGACTAAAATAACGTCCCAATAATATTGACCACTTTCTTTTCCATTTTGTTGGGCATTTGGAAATTAAAGTAAAACAGTAGTAATGACGCTTGCTTAGTGCGACCGACCAAAACGCACGTAGTAAGATAAATTACGAATTTTGGAGGTGACTGAGGACTCATCCAACGTTGCAACGTTGTTCTTTGCAAATACTGTTGAGTATCCAAGGAAACAACTTTGCTTCTTGTACTAATGGGAACCGATTAGTGCGAATAGCAAAAATCCCGTTCTTTTCTGTGGAAAATAACGTTAAACTCGGTAGCTAGCTGTGAACTGAACACATTTCACGGCAGCGATTTTTTTTTTAGTTAGGCCTAAAAACCGCTAAAATAAAACACCGTTTTTCTTCGGAAAATAAAGTCACTACAATTATTGCAGTGGTGGAATGATTGCAAAAGCATTTCGCAACGAATTTAATTGTAAAGGTTAAAATTGTGAGGGTGCACATTTTTAACAACGAGTTGAAAGTTGAGATGCCCTTAGTGAGCTAACTAAGTACTCATTATTTAAGGTTTCAAAATACTAGTAAACTTGTAGTTTTGGCGACTGTTAAAAGAAACACAGTATCCCAGACTGAAGTTGTGTAGATTTTGGCGAAACAAGGGCCCAAAATCGAAGAACGAACTTCAAACCCGAAAAAAAAAGACAGATTTTTTTTTCCAACGTGTGCGAAATTGTGAGTCAAAGTAAGGCTGACAGTTACGCTGGTACTTCCTATTTCACGGCCGTCTTTGTAATGCGAAACTTGGAATTAAGTAACGCACGAAAAAGGTCGAAGACCTTGGAAAGTAGAAATACTGCCTTGGTTATAGAAAATGGGGAAGATTTTGATACATCTTGAGTGGACGATGGGTTCCAATTCGGAATGGATTTATTCAGATTCGAACTTGTCCCCACTAAGATTGCTTCGTCAAAATATTAGGAATGAGCAAAAGTCAGAGCTAGACTTCGCTTAATTCCGAACTGGAGTAAATAAAAGACAGACGATTTGTGAAGTTAGTCCGGAAGGAATAAACTAATTTTTGCAAATAGGCTACTTGACTTGGATTCAATTTTTTTTTCCGTCTCGGCGTGGAAGGAAAAGCAATGTTGTGTCCAGGAAAAGTGGGTTTTTTTTATTCCGTGTGTTTCTGGAACCGGAAATGGTTGATTGGAATACGGATGGGACGTACGGTGAAAAATTATGCGAAAGAAAAGCAGATTCGTCATTCGTTCGTGGGGCCCCGCCCGGTCATGAAGGCATGAAAAGTAAAAATATCAGTGTCGAATGGATGTTGGGAACGGAGGGCTGTAAAATTAGTAAAGCTAGTGGCGGAGTTGGCTGCTTAAATTACGAATTGTTACAGACATAACTTTGGAAGGTTGAAAGGTGATAAGGTTTGTTCATTTGGATCCGAAAATTCAGATGCGCAGTGGGGCCTTGAACACTGATTTAACTGACCAAAGAATGGGTTTTGAAAATGGAGGAATTCTGAAGTAGACTGTGGTTACGGTTGAAACTGAGTTTTTTTTTCAAAATTGGACCTTGTCAGGTTCGTTGTCAGTTGACTGAAATTAATTGTTAAGCAGGGAAAAGGCTTACAATTGAGGACGGTAACTTGGCAACCGAAAATGAGGCATCAGTCCACAACCTTGTTCAGGTAACAAAACCTGGAATAAGAGCGTGAACAGGCTGCCACATTTTGACCCGTTTGGCGCATATAAAAAGAAAGCACATTGTTTTTATTTTGTCGTACAAACGAAGATCGCATCCTCATATACGCTGCATGCAGATTTCTCAAATCTTGCACGCAGGAATATGTGCGGTGGCGATCCAGTAAGAAACCTATTTTTTGGACCGGAAGAAGTCTAAAATAGGGTGATTGCTGATGACTTCTATGCAGAGCAAATCAGGTGAAAACCACGGATTAGCTTTGCAGGGAAGTACCTGTGCGGCTCATGACGAAGTTTTAACAAACGACTATGGGGCACACAGATGGAGACTAATTTAAAAGGCAGTTCGGAAATGTAATTTTCGAGAGACTGATGTGAATTATTTTAGTTTCAAGTAGTGATTCAGTTCAGTGGCAGACACATTGTCATGTTGTTTGGCCTTTTCGAAGCCAGTAACACAACTACAGTGTGAGGTAGGGCAGGAGGCGTGTAGCACGATCCCAGGTTTTTTCCGTGTGGACTACTGGCCGTAGTTCTTTTAAATGTAGGAGAACCTCAGTGTGAGGACCTCTACCCGCATGTGGGATGTCAGTGCGAGGCCAGCTCTACGTAGCGTGTTTGGTTAAAGCTGTAGGCTCGCTCAAGTGGCGTTTGGCCGATTGCACCTTTCCAACACGTGAGTGCTGCGATCTAAGGGCACAATCTATGAAAATGGATTGGAGAATTAGGTTGAAGGAACTAATTGAGGTAGAGTGTTCGATGCGTGATAGGGTAGGAGGTCTTGGCAGCCAAACCCCTCTTGAAACCAGAAGCACTCCTGATCACCGCAATTCCAGAATTCTGCTGAATGTTTGATCATTACTAGCCCGGCAGGTGAGCAGTTAAAGGGTGAAATAGACTCTTTTCTGTAAACTACAGAAGGTAGTGGAGGGAGCGCCAAATTTTTCTCTCCTTCACTAACCGTCTGGTTGCTGGACGTGCTTTGCACAAACTTTGACGGTGGCTACCATTTGCTCGTCTGCTCGAGAGGGCATAACCGATAGATGGGACCACCAGGAAGTCATCGGAGGGACGTGTGGGGCACATGTGTGGCTGTGTGGAAGAAAGAAGATGGACTTCGTGTTCTTGGACTTTGTTCGTGGGGAAGTTTCTTCAAACTGGGCGAAGTTTGGAAACTTGGAGAAATCTGGACTTTGTTGTTGTGATGCAGAAGGACTGCATGTGTGGTGTTGGAACAGCTTGGACTGTGTGGTGTAGCAGTAGCTGCGATGCCCTTCATTACGTCATGAACGGAAGTGGCTCTGTTTGGACGCTCGTGTCAGAGTGAGTGGAGTAGAGAGAGGACGCTCATTTTGGAGTGATGTGCCATATTCTTCGGTGAAGTTTGCTGCGAAAGGGCGTGCGTTGGAAATGCTAGTTCGACGATGGAAGTTCGATGTAACTGTCCTAGGAGGCATGGGCATGGTGGGCCTGCACATTCCCCGGTGGGACTCTAGAGTGGACAACTTGGACAAATCCGTTGTGTGCACAGTGTTGAAGATGAGTGTGTGTGCAAATTTTTCTCTTGTACCGTTGCTTAGCAACAGTTGTTCTGAGTGGTGGTGCACGATGTGTTGGGATGGTGGAAGAAGCTCTTCAGGGGAGGACTTTGTCGGAAAGCTACAGGTGGAGGGAGTAGTTGGTCGTAGGTCCACTATTGACAGCCCACTGGGAAGCGCCGTGGCAGGCAGTTGCTTCGTCTGCAGGTGGCAGAAGATGAGGGATTCTTCTGAGGACATTGGAAACCGGAGCGACAGAGAAGTGCATTATTCATGACTGTTATGTCATTGTGTTGTTGGTTATTTTACCAAGGACACTTGTTACGTTTTTGTTCTGCAGATGGACTGTTACGTTTGAGTTCTGCGGTGAAGAAGACGTTGGTGGCGTTTTTGTTACGTTTTTGGTTTGAATTTTTAGTTGTTAAAGTTTGATTGTTATTGTTAAGTTTTTGCAGCTTTGTTAGAAAAGGAAGTTGCAAAAGATTGTTGTTAGGGAAAGTCTTGAAACTCTGTAATTAGGGCTTTTTCATTGAATAAATTGTTTTTCAATCCTAATGTTTAAACAACTTACAGGATAGTTAGGCAATGCATTGCGTTATACCTGAGGACGATCTCTCCTTTGCCTAGGCAAACACTTAGGGGAGGGTAGATGTAACCGGCTTACATGATCGGCAGCACGCAACTCACGAAGCAAACACTTCGTAGTTCGACTTGCCTCAATCATGGGCCCCCTGTGGGCTGGGGGTAGAATAAGCCCACCGTACCCCTGCGTGTCGTAGAAGGCGACTAAAAGGGAACCCAAGATCACGGTCTGCTAGTGTGCCAAGGGTCTGCATGGCGGAGGGTTTTTTGGTCCGTCTTTAACACTAGCAACCTCAACACTACGGTGTGCAAGTGCGCCTACGGTGTGTATGGCGGGCAGGTTTAACACCCGTCGAGAGCACTAGTCATAAAGAGGTGAAGGGACATCCAGACAAACCGGGCCCGGGGTGGCTGCTTAGAGGATGTTTGGCGGTTTGAATCCCCTTTTGGGTTTGATTCCGATTTGCCCATTCTGGCCACTGGGCTTTTCATCCTCATCCCCCAGCATGTCGGCCGTGTGCTGCAACCTAGTAATCCGTGGAGGCGGAGATCCTGGCTTTCGGGCTTTGGCTCCTTATTCCGGAGGACGGGTGGCCTGGGCGAGCCGGCCTAAGGTCAATCGGCTATGACCTTTCGGGTCCTGTCGATGTGGGGAGGCGGCTTGTGCTGTATCCATCTGCATCACGGACCCGAACTGTTTGGGTTATCGAGGGAGGTGGTGTGTACGGCTTACTTGGTGGCCTCGCCTCTCGGCATGCTTAGGCTGCCACCTCACCGAGATAGACGGCGGTGTTAGCTTCCTGGGGCAGGGCCCTGGATATGCGGCTTCCGGCCCTGCATCACCCGAGTGCCGCGCGGGGCTTTCTTTTCTGGGGAGCGCACCGCCGCGACTTCTTTTTTTGCTCTCTATGGCAACTTCTTCCCTCCCCCACAAAATCTTCTTCCCCCCAAAATTCTTCCCCTCCTCGCCGCACTAGCAAGCGCCAGAGGAGGGAACCTGAGATGGTTGGGCCTAGTGCCCAGTTACCAGACGTTCGTAAGAGTCGGGACCAAGTCCCGAAGTTCCTGGTGGTGACAGGTGAGGGCCGAGATGTTACACAACTCGGTCCTTTCGCTGTCCACAAAGCGCTAAAGGGGATCTGTGGTTCAGATTCGAAGAGTGTCTCTCGGCTCCGTGCTGGGGGATACCTTGTGGAGGTTGCAGACGATGCTCGGCAAAGAGGCTTTTGAAGGCGAGTGCACTGGGGTTACGCCCGGTGCGTGTGGAGCCGCATCGTACCTTAAATAGCAGTAAGGGGGTCGTGACGTGCTTTGATTTGAGGGGTCTCAGTAATGATGTCATCCTGGACGAACTCAAGTCATAAGGCGTTACGGCCGTTAGGCGTTTGACGCGGAAAGGCGAGAATGGTGCCCAGCCAACTGACACCTTTTTCCTGACCTTTGATTCGCCGGTTGCACCGCAGCACATTACTGCCGGTTACCTGCGGTTGAAGGTCAGATGTTATGTCCCGAACCCAATGCGGTGTTACCGCTGTCAACTCTTTGGTCATACCAGCGGTTCGTGTAAGGCTAAGCCAACCTGTGTTAGCTGTGCTCAGGCAGCCCATGAGGGCACTGATTGTGCTGCCCCGGCGCGCTGCGTCAACTGCGGTGGTCAGCACCAGGCCTCTTCACGGGACTGCCATGTTTATGTTGAGGAACGTCGTGTTCAGGAATTGAAGGTTAAGGACGGGCTTTCCTACTCGGAGGCCCGGAAGAAAGCCAAACTATCGGCGCCGACGCTAACACGTTCTTTTGCCCAGGTGTGCAGTGCGTCATTGCCTGGCCCAGTTAGTGAGTCTGCTGATTTGGCGGATTTGCGCGTTGAGCTCAGGTCTTTGACGAGGACGGTGGGCATGCTTGTTACTTTGTTGACCCAGCAACATCCATCTTTGCAGGGTCTTTTGGGTCCTTCAGACCCGGTCGCTGCCGTGCCGTCGACTTCTGCCCAGCTTGCAAATGCTTCTGCTTCTGCTCCTGTTACTGTTCCTGTTCCTGATGCTCTAACTGTTCCCAGGCAGGTGACGGCTTCGGCTAAGCCTCCGCCTGCCCGGAGTGCGCCACAGAAGCCGTCGAAGAAGAAGGCTTCTGCTGGTAAAGCCTCAACTCCGCCTGTGAAGAAGTCTCCACCGGTAGAGACGGTGAAACGGTCGTTGAACGGCCAGCTTGCTGAGGGGTCCATTGCGTCCCCTCAACATTGTGATACTACTCTGCCCATGGAGCAGGAAGAGATTTCCTGTTCTAATTCTCCGGAACTTTTTCCTCCTTCCGAGGACAACTTTGTTCTGAACCTCACTCCATCTTTTGATTCGGGTGAGGATTCAGATGTTTTCGGATCGCCCAGAGGAGGAGTTGAGGAGGATGGTGTTGTCTTAAGCCCGCCCTAATGCCTGCGCATACCATCGTTCAGTGGAATTGTCAAAGTTATCGGACCCATGCAGAAGAGCTGCGGCTGCTTTTGTCGCATTGGCGACCTCTGTGCTGCTGCCTTCAGGAAACTTGCTTTAGGGCGTCGGATAATCCGGTTGTTAGGGGTTACTCTGTCTACCGTCTGGATGCAGACCCTGTGCCACGTGCACATGGTGGTGTTGCAGTGCTAGTTCAAGACTCTCAGCCGCATGCCAGTGTGCCTCTGCACACTAGATTTCTGGCGGTAGCAGTTCGATTTCTTTTCAATTGGATATTACCGTCTGTTTGCTTTATTTGCCACCGGATGAGGTCTTTGGGGTTGGTGACCTGG
>JAHWFP010223941.1:0-15012 GCA_023313725.1 Lithobius niger | reverse complement strand
TGGCCATTTTGATTAATCAACAGATTTGTAACAGTTGCGTGAAATTTGTTACAAATGATGTAACAAATGTATGACTTACATTCTGGAAATATAGAGAGGGTTGTGTGTGTAGTTAATAATGATATTAACAATGGTGCATTCACTGCTCAAGTATACTTGCCCAGTGAACCCATTACTGGGCTACCACACTTAAGTAATGACAGGGCACCTTTTGATGCTACACCTGATAGTTTGGCAAGTGACCCTAATTATGTTGCAAGGCAACCTTATTCATGAGGTCATACGTATGAGACTTTTACAGAGGAATTTATGGCTCAGGCATCTTGCACAGCCATGGTCGCTTCTGATTTCCAATTTATAATTGCATAGTAGAATGTTTAGACACAGTTATACATGATCCTTGTGACCCTGTACTCATTCCTGTACCCAATCCTAAACAACAGTCAGTAAACCATAAGCAGTCCGTTTTAGGCTACCACTCCCGATTAATTTTTTACATGACGTTGTTACGGGGAGAGGGACCACTCCCAGTTGTTCTTAGAGGGGGGTCGTAGTGTTAAAGTGTTTTCCTTCGAGGGGAAGGTATATGGATCAGGTACTGTCACGTCTGATTCATTTAGTCCCAAATCGGAACCATTGTACCCGCACCAGACCCAATTCCGCCTACCTCATCCACTTAAGAATGTTCAACGTCATCAGAATCAGACTCTGGCTAGTGCAGTCTATTGCCTACCATTGGCACAGGAGATACTCACTTCTCGGACTAGCATGTTGGAGGTAAATATGGTGGATCACCATATGGGGCATGCCCTCATTGATCATATAAAACGAATGCTGAATAAGGGGGACAATGTTGGCCCTGAAATTCAGTGGGACATTTGAACCATACTGTGCAGTATGCTGTAGAATAAAAATGCGAAAGGGGTCTCAACCCCCAGTGGGTGAAAGGAATCTTGTGCCACATATTTTCTTGTGGTCATGTGATGAATGCATTGTCAGCAACGTCCCTATAGCCTTACAGGGAAGGTTACTCTTCGTAATAGTTGACTTAGGGTGCCAGAGATTTTTCTCCCATTATAAAACTGAGGTTGCACTGAAATTCATTGCAGAAATCCACCATAGATAGGAGGAAACCGGGAAAAGTTTATTGAAATTGGTAACTGACTGTGCCTTGATGTATCGGCACCATCAATTACAAGAGTTTTTAGAGGCGACTGGAATGCCTCACTGTTGTGCTGTCCCACGCATTCCACAAGACAACCTTATTTCTAAGTGTGGCCACCTTAGCCTTAGAACAATAGGACGTGCCCTCCTTACCGAATCGAAAAGACCAGAACAATTCTGGACTGAGGCTTGCCTGGAGGCCACCTTATTACACAATCACTTAAATACGATGCCGTTACCTGATCAGTGAACATTAACAAGTTTCGACCATTTGAGTGCTTTGTTTATCTTCTCATGCATACTATTGTAGGAAGCACCAAGTTTAGTAATCTGGCAGCTCCAAAACTCCAACTCGGATTTTACTAAGAGCATAGAGCTTACCAAGTCTTCGACCCTGTTACCGGGAAGTTGGACGTTGCCACTAAGGTGCGTTTTGTTGCGGGATACTCCATTATGGAAACACCCAAGGAAAAAAATGTTAGAGAAGATGAAGGAGGATGGGACTCCTACAACACCTCGACTGAAAATTCCAGACCCACCAGGTTCCAGCACCTTTTATAGTCCAATTACCCATCACAAAACTCACCTGAATACCCACATTAACCACTGGATTGTAAAGAACCGGATGAAATCATGCTATTGGGACAACCCAATTCTGGAGAGATCAGACCTCCAAAGAAAGAGGTAGAACCTGACATGGTTGAAGAACCGCTAGTTTCCCCTCCCACCACTTCATCATCCGACAGGAGAAGGACAAGGATATTACAAGGAACCGGCGTGATTTATCGTCGATGTAGGGAAGTCATCATAGAGCAAGCTATGGAAGATCGTGAACGAAGATATAGGAAGGTGGCACGATTACTAGGGTTAATCCCCGAATATGGTCCACTTTGATGTATAAGTCTCAGTGTGCTAATATTAGTTTTTTTTCTCTAGATACCCTGGTCCGAGTACTAGCACTTAAAAGTACTAACACTTCTTTTATCAAACCTAATTACAAAGTTTATTTGTTTCTTTAATGAACAACTAGCCACATCGCTCGCTTCGCTCGAGGATACATCACTTGTAATTTGTATTAGTACTAATATATTTTAAGAATTTTGTTTCTCTTACGTTCTCAAGTGAAAATGCAACGGTTTTCATGTAAGTCAGGCCTACGCAAGGCACTAGTACTCAAAGCTGCTCGTGCTTTACCACACCTGCCTAAACACCTATCCAGGATTTGTTAACATAGTAAACCAACCATATAGTGCAGTTTAAACCTAAGTTAGGCATATGCACGAAACTAACTCGTGCCCAAAGCTGCTAGTGTTTTACTACAAATAAAAAGAACACTACTGGTTGATTCTTGCCGTTTTAAATATTACAAATGCAGACATATAACTATTATAGAGACCCTTTTCTGTTGTCAATATATTTTTTAAACATAATTTAGTACATTTAGCATTTATATTTTGTCGTGTATTTGCGTAAAGTAATTTAATTTAACTGCTAAACGGGTATTCCGTGGTATTGCGTTTTAAATATCCATAAATCAATTCCAAATGCCTTTCCGCCCGTTCACTACACGCGCTTCAATCTTGGCCGTTGCCTCCAATCCATTGTTGCCATACAGTCTGTAAACTTCGAGGCTTCCACGAAAAATAATCTGTCAATAATCGTTGACGTCATGTATTGTTGTGTGATTGTTTCTGATTGTTGCAAACGGCCATTTTTCGTTAATTTAGGGCATTATTTTCGTTATTTTAGGGCCTAAATTTCAATTTAAGATTACACCTAAGAGAAATACGGAGAAATTTCCTTTCTTTCGAACCCTTTCTCCAATTTTGATGTCACTATTTCAAGAGGAGTAGATGGCCACACAAAAAAATGAATAAACTCACTGAACGATTTTAATGATGTTAGATACTACTAACATAATACTCTTAATGTTTATAAACCATTAACTTTCTAATATACACAATTTGTAAGAACAGATATGTTTGAAGGGGTGCACAGTATACACGTTAAAATACCTCATCTTCCGTTCTTGTGGATGATGTAGTATAGGATATCGCCAGCTTTCCGAGTGCTGGAATCTAACAATGTCGAGGGCACGCAGCGCCCAAGCCATTGTTGGATTCCAGCATGACGAAAGCGGGTGATATCCTTCTTCTCACCCGTTTTGAAGCTATCAGCCCGACGTACATTGTTGAGCGCGAGTGGAATACATTGTTGCGTTTAGCCAGAAGAAAGTTCATGTAGAATATTCGTTAAGACGCAATGCTATAAGCAACGAAAAGAGCAACGTTTAATTTTGAAAGCGGTTGCAATGTTACAATTAACACGAATTCTTGAACGATTTTTTTTGACGTTTGAGGTGGAGTTGGTTAAAAAAAAATTGTTTATATTCGGTTGCTTTATTCCTTTTTGTCGAAACCAGCGGTTGCAATGTTGTGAGTAACGTGAATTGTTGAACGTTTTTTACTTTTTTTATTTTTGTTTCAGTCAATTTATTACATTTGTTTGTTTTCTTCCACTTTTCATTTAACACAAATGGGGGCTGGGATTCACGTGGAGTGCTGGAATCCAGGATCCAGGATCCCAGCCCTCAACCGTGGATCACAGGACTCCTCGTCCTCCTTCATTGTTGCGATCTCATCGTGCTGTATTGTTATAAGAGAACTGAGAACTTCAAAACGGGTGAGAAGTGCCCTTTCTGTACTTCTTTCCCTGCTGTCATTTCGGCTGTGGTAGCCTGGTTTGCTCCCGTTTTGGGCAAGTTTTGGTGCGTACCGTGCTGTTATCCAATTCGTACTGGATTTGATACTTGTGTGTTTTTGCCAACAATATGATTCATTGATAATATGATACACTTTTACTGTCCATTTATTATCATCCTCCCTTCTTCAATACATTAATGTCACAAAAATTGTTTAGTGTCGTGGCCATTGCCTGTTGTATAAACACAAGGCAGAGCTTTTTCTGGTGTTCTCCGTTTATGGGTAAACGGTGTTTTCTCTCTCCATGCTGATGTCTGAAGGGTTGACATGCCATGTGAGTGTTTTCGCGAGTGATTTCAACATGTAGCGGACGTTGTAGGCCTATACTCTACCTCATGGTATACATGCTGTATACTTAGCAGTGAATAGGTGATTAGCATACACTTTTCTATTATGACAATTACGGTTTGGAGAGGAATTGAAGTTGATTAAAGTTGGGACCGTAGCCATGCTGATTTAAAGAAGGGAAAGCCACAAAAAGCAAAGTCAACACGTCATGACTGACCAGAACCCGTGAGTGATGTATAATAGATGGAAATGTTTCTGAGGAATGAATAAATGCAGTTCGGAAACAATTCAACCAGTAGATCTATACCTCTTTAAGTTTCACCATTGAGTAGAACCACTAACCATGTCAAGTTGTACATCGTGGGAAGTTGGACCTCGACAAATTTGGTGATGGTGGTAAAAGCTACTACTGACACTTTTCATGAAGGTAAAATCTTTAATCTTATTTGTTTTCACTTTTTTGATTTTTAAGGTAGTAAGACAAATTTCAATGGAGACACAACGGGGGAAGTAATAATTTGTAATTTTGACGCTACAAAAGGTATTTATGAAATTGTACTAGTGTCCTAAATTACTAACCAGTCGTGGTTGAAAGGTATTAACCCAGTTATCATTGCTTCATTTCAGTTCCTAGCCAAGATGCTCCTTACGCAGGAAACAACATAATTATTAAAAATGGTATGTTTACAACCAATAATGATTAGAATTTGCAACGTTGGGTTGCATGGGAAAATAAAATATGCGTCCATTATCGTTTTTGCTCTCAATTAGGACTTGTAGGCCGTTGTGTTTGATAATTATTAGTTGGAACGTAAACGTGTGTAACATTGGCCACCGTTAAATTGTTAAAATAAAGATTTCCCCAGAAAAACTCAAGTCTTTTCCTATGTAGCCATCACAGTAATTGTCTTTCACTGTTTAGCCAGCGACGGAATCTGTAGAATCTGTCGTCTGTCTGTAATTTTCATTGTTCATTTCTGTGAAACGCATGAATCCAATTCTAAAGAAATTTGGCAGATATGTTCGGTGATACAAGTCAGAATGAATTACTGTGGTTTTGCGATGCAAACAAAGTGAGGTCCAATTTCAGCTCTTCAAAAATGACTCCAAAAGTATGATGAAATGAAATAAATGACAAACGAGCCCAGCAACTGAACTGAACTGAACTGAACAGCAACTGCATTAACGTGCTGGTACTGGAAACGAGTTGTTGGGCTCGTCTGTTTACTCAATAATTTGGGCCAGTTTTCTCATTAATGTATGATTGCATTCATCAATTCGAACAAAATGTAATACCAATATTGCTTGTTCGTATGTGTATTACGTACCTAAAACTTTATACCACTTATTAAAATTCCAAAATGGAAATCAGAAATGGCGACAAAATAACTGTTTTCGGCTTATTTAACTTGGGATAATTTTGGATTTCACGAACCAAATTGAATAAATTATATAAGAATGTTCTTAGAAATTACGTCAAAAGATCGATGACATGGTTTTACACCAGGTGATAAAATTTCAAAATTTATTCGCTTTGTAACTTTCAAACCTTTTATCAGATTGAACACAAAATAGAACCAGTACTGTTCAGAATTAACTTATTAACAAAAAAAAGTTTCTCTTGAAGGTTTGTGAAAATCCAAGGTGAAGCTCCTAAAACCATTTGTCGCAGTGACCACAAACCAGTCCAAATAATACTCAGAATTAACTTTTTAATAAATATTGGCCTGTTTAAATCCAACATATGGCGGCCCAAAGAGATGCCTAAAAAAAGCTTTTTTTTTTCGTCTTGAAACTTTCAATGATTCCTGAGGTTGAACGTAAGCCAGTTTTGAGAAATAATAAGAATATAAAGGAAAACTTCCTCAGTAAAGGTTCCTTACAAGTTATGTGAAAAGCCAAGATGGTTGCCGAAAACTACATCCAAAAACAGTTTTGACTTGTATCTTCCAAAGCGGTTATCAGAAAGATAATTAAAAAAAAACAAAAAAAAAAAAACTGTTGCAAATAATTTTCAGAGGTTTGCTTCAGGAAACAACCTTATAATGTTTTGTGAAAGGTGCTAGAAAATGGTGTCAGAAACGGGTTTTTGGTTTTAACTTGTAAAGTGTTGATCACACTGAAAACAAGCTGTTAACCGTTCTTCATGTAACGCAATTCAAATTTAGATTTAAGACAACCATTCTGAGTGAGTGGTTGAGGCATGGATGGAAAGGGAGAGCAAAGTCTACTATTCACACAATTACTTCTGTTTATAATGGTTCACCCTATAGCATCTTCCATTCTCACTATAGCAAACACCATGCAAATCCCTTCTTGGCAATCAGTTCACGTAACGTGGCTCGACTTGACTCGTAATTTGCACGTTATTCACCCTGCTACAACTTTCTCATACACAGAAATGACGACAATGCACACGGTGGTGGCGTTATGCTGGCTGTTTACACCTGTTTTCCAAGTTGGGGAGAATCTTTTATTGAGAGTAATCGACAAATATGTTGGCGTGTTAGTATCAGTTGCTATAGGGATAACCATCAGGGGAAGGGAGGTGATAGGTATTTTCATCCTACCCATATTCGCAGGGTGAGTCCTACAACCTTTAAAAGTGCAATTGAAAGTGAATATTTTTCTTATTATGTATCCAATCCTCGGCTGGAATCATGCCTTCTCACATTGACCTGTTCTGTCTATGTAAAGAAATGTTTTATTGTATAATGACTGTAACTACAGTGCTACCTCCCTTTTTAAAACTTTAAATAAATAGTAAATAAATAAATAAAACTTTATTGACTAGTAATGCTAAATTCTGGTAGGGGAAACAAGGCCGCTAACACAAGTCCAACATTTTTAAATGGGTGTAAAGAACTAAAAACCAACCCTTGTTTCTCCAACTGCGGTAAAGTTATTCCGATAGTTTGCCGTCTTCATTTTACCAATGGGAAATTCTTGTGACCTATTCCACAAATTACGCACAAAAATACGACACTATTTGGTTGAGATTTTGTTAACATTAAAGTTTAGGGTCATTAATTTCTGAAACATTTTGAGGCCACGTTAAACATTCTGTGAAGAATTAACGTTGATAATTTAAACAGGAACCTATAGGAATAAACAGGACGGAAAGCCAATGGGCTCAAGATGGGTTAAATAAATACGGATGCAAACCTATTGACGTTGCCTTTTGGACTAGTCAGTAGGCCGTGTCAGTATGGCTCAACGGTAGGAACTTGGCCTTTGCTTTCAAAGGTCGTGGCGTGGGTTCGATTCCCCGCTCAAGCAGTCTATCATATAAATTCAAAAGGCAACGTAAATAGGTTTGCATCCGTATTTATTTAACCTATAGGATGCCTACTCGCAGGTCAGCATTATTCATAAGCTGTTAAAAAATTGTTCTTATGACCGGAAAATCTTCTGTCAGCACTAATACTTTGACATTTGTAGTATAAACGGGAAAACGAATAAGGCATTTATGATTTGAATAACACGTAGGTTTATTAAATCGTTACCATCCAACACAATTAGATACAGTTGAACGTATCGTTTCTACAACTATTGTTTTTTTTTACAGGGCAGTACTTGAATTATCCTCCCAACTGCATTCCTTACTTTCAAAGTTGTTGGCTCTTTATAAGCGACTCAACACCAAATAGTATGGATGATGTCGACCAATATTGTCAAAAGGAAGGTGGGCAGCAGCTTCAAGCAGACCCCTATTGGCGAAGATCGGCTTTCCAGCTTGCATTCGACCAAAACCCTCGTCTAAATAAGCAAGATAGTATTATCTTGTCATCTCAAGGTAAATGTTTTCACGTTTTGGCTAATAGGCTTGTAAAGTGAATTTGACAAATGACTTCAATGAATAAATACTGGTTCAATATATCCCATTTCTGTTATCGACTGTAATAAACTGCGAATAAAAAATGACCATAGGCTACAATAAAATAGGCAAAATTTAAAACAAAAAGCAAGAGCTGATCTCGCTTTGATGAACAACAAGAGTAGTATGATAGTAGGGGATTCGCCCACAGAGGACACCAGGATGGCCGCCCCCATGCAAACCGGAAGTACCACCATCTTCAAGCGGGTTGTCGTCATGGTAACCAGAACCGGAAGTGCCACCATTTTGAATGACGTCACATCCTGTCGGAAGCGGAACCGGAAATGTCTCCATTTTGAAGGGTGGAACCGGAAATGCTACCATTTTCCTAAAATGGTCCCCGGTTTCAGTTTCAATTTCCAAATTTATTTAAAATGCCCATAACTCTGTAACCGTTGGTCCTAGAGCAAAACGGAGCAAATTTTGGCCCTTTTCAAGAAACCCACTGGTGGTACCAGCAAGCTGATGGCCCACCCAAATTCAGTAGATGGAAATGATCTTGAAGGGGGTTGGCTTGACAAATTCAAAAGGGTCGTCAAAGCCGGGATTGACCAGAACCTGAGATGGAGTTGCCGGTGCGATCATCGGGTGTGTGCGGAACCTCGTTAATCCCCCCATGTTGGATTGAGTCTGTTAGTGAGTTGAAACGGGTTAGTTTGACCTGATGTTGATGAGAACGCGTGTGTTTGGGTTGACGAGGACCGTGCATTTGGGTTGACGAGGACGAGCGTGTTTGGGTTGACGAGGACGTGCAATTTTTTCCCCTCAATAAAAAGCCATGGCAACTCGGCATCGCCCGGACCCGTTCTCCAAACAGTGCGAAGCTTTAAAACAACGTCTCAAGCGGAAATTCCTCGACGCGAAACTCGAAAGGGTCACCGAGTCGGAGCACCTGACGAAAATTTTCAAACCGATCGCGGACCCCACCCGAAAGCAGACCAAACTCTGAGCGATAGACAGCAAGGAGGCGGCCGCTCAACGTCAGCTCCAGATCAAGGAGCTGCTGTTCATCGAAGTCGGGCAGCAAATACAACACATACAGCACGGGGAAAAACTTCGGAACATTCAGAGGGCCTTGGAAGCCGTGACCGTCCCCGGCTACAACAGGGAGGAAGATGGAGGAGATACGGAAGACTCTGAATCCGAGCTAGCTTTTAATGCTGGGGCGATGAGACGATTATCCAGTTCTATGGGAGCACTAGCCCCCGCCTCGCTCATGCAAATCGAAGCCATGGTACCGAGCGCTCGAATGTGTTACTTGGAGGAAGACACTCTACTTTGCTCGACGCCGTGCAACTGGGACCGCTGGCTACTGACTACCTGAGCATGTTCGCCACTAGTAAGACACTCACCGACCCCACTTTCGGTATAAGGTACGACCCGGAAAGCAAACGGTACAAGATAGGTTCCGCGGACGTGGACTTTGAAGGGTACGACGTGGTAGTGGGAGGGAAAAAGTACACCGACGAGTTGTGGCAGTTGATCATGCTCAAGAACCCCCGTAAACCGACCGATGATCACGCGAGTTTGTTGGATTATCACGATAATCTCAGGAGAAGCAGCGCGGTCTACAGAGACCACGATCCCGAGTCTAAGAGACTGAAATTGAGCGCCGGTTACAAGTACGCGACCTTCATTAAACCGGTGTTTGGTAGGGAGAAGGGGCCCAAGCAACCGATTCGACAAGGGGAAGGATGCGCAACGCGCATTAAGCGGCGGCAACCAAAGCAACCGGCTCGACGAGGGGAAGGATACCGGTTTTCCAAAGACCCGAACGACCTGTGCGAAAGACTGAAACTGATCAGGGCTTTGAGAGATGCGGGGAACACCTCACTAGACCAGGAAATTGTGCACATTTACACGGAGTTGAAAGCCAACGGTCTTTTATTGGATGCCGAGCACGGCCAGTTGATCGAAGAGTTTTGGAGATGTTAGGAAACAATAACCAATAAAGGGCACTTTCAAATGCCCAAGACCACCTTCGTTTTGTGCGACGTATGGGGAACGATGCCCTCCTCCTACATAGTTCTTTCCTCGAACACCGCGGATTTCACCACCAGGTTTTCGACTCCTCTACTGCTCGAGGACAACGCGGAGGGATGGGAGATCGCCCTGGTCATCTTGGAGATGTACAACTCCATCCCGAACGTGAAAGCCTTCGACTCGGACACGTTTCAGTACAGCCACAACAACGGTAGGCAGTGGACGAAACACGTCACCCCCGAAGGTTCCTACGAACTGGAAGCGATTGACAAACACGTCTGCGGGGAACTGAAGAAGCGCGGGCATAGGAGCGTTCCGAACGACGCCTCGCACATTCGCATCATCAGCAACTCCAACACTGTGAAATGTGAGCTGCATATCACGGACAAGCTCTACAAGGTGGATTTCTCCGGTGCTGACCCGACGACTGTGTGGAAGTTATTCGGATTCGAGCTCGAAGTGTACGTACATGGTATCAGCATCGCCCAGAACACGGCCGACGTCCTCGACGTCAATTCCATCTTGGTACACTGCGATCTGGTAGGCAATTCTTAAGTGAACGGGTCGAGGCAACCGACCCCATACTCATTCTTTCCGAACTGCGCACCGGGATACAAGATAGTGCAATCCCCCCACAACCTGATCTATTTACCCGTAACCAGCAACGCCATTCACTCGATCAGAATGTGGCTGACCGGCCAGGACGATCGTCCGCTTAATTTGCGTGGACAGACTGTGACCGTGAGACTGCACTTGAAGAAGCGGTAGACGGAAATTTTTTTCGCGTATAAAAAGGTATCCATTAAATGTTGGACTTCAAACCCAACAAACCATCCCCCACACAACAGCCCCCACAATCTACCGAATTCCGAGCTAAACGTTGGCAAATCCTGACTCCATCGAATGCCGCATATTTCGAGAGCCTCATCTCCAACGTGAAATGGAGACCGTAGAAGGATACCTGAACGTCCAGGAGCCTTTTACCCTGGACTAGTCCGTGGTGGAGTACAATTACCACGACTACACCCCGATAGTCGGGACGAACTTGAACAGCGTGAACTCGGAACTCAGAATAGTGGTCCAGAACCTGGATCTCTTCACCCATCCCCACCGGAGTTACCTGTACGTGAAGGGTGCCCTGGTAAAAGCAAGTGATGGGGGGGGGGGATTGAGGCTTAATGGCGCGTCAACAACTTGGTCATTAGCGCCAACCTAAGTCACAGCGCAGTGGTCCGGGTTGCCACTGCACCACACATTACAGAGATGTTATCCAAACCCCTAATCTAAATCTTGTCATACATCTGTACCTCCTGCAAAAATTGAAAAACACCGGACAGGAGGACAGACTTATCGCCCAACTGACGCGCACTGAAGATGGAACCGACGACGAACACCATCAAGATGGCGACAATCAACAAGTAAGTGCCGGACCGTAAGTGGCCGTCGACACCAAGAACATTCAGGAGGGTCAACCCCCCGCAAAAGGAAACAGTGAGTAAGTCGGGTGTGACCAATTCGCAAACGGGCCAACACAACCTCCTCACGGCGACTGCGGCGACACGCCGAGTGCCACTCCTCGACAGTGCCTTTAATGGCCCGTAACTTATTACCGTCCTGTCCATCCCACGAGGCTTGCCAAAAAGCATGTAACCTCAGACGCAGAGTTGGAAAAGCGTCCGAGGGAACAAGCCTGAGATCCCTACCGAGAGGGCCAGAAAGGGCCCCTTTTGCTGCAGAATCCGCTTGCTCATTTCCACCTATCCCAACATGGCCCGGGATCCAGCAGAAAAGCACGGTTTTCCGCTGGCCAGGCAAGCGGGAAAGCAAAGCTTGGACACGTTGTGTCAAGGGGTTCCGTGGATTGTAAGTCGCCAAGGACTCCAGGGCACTCATGGAATCGCTAAAGATAATGAAATGCGTGCCCTGAAGGCCAAGGATCCATTCCACCGCCAAACCGAGAGCCAAAAGCTCCGCAGAAAACACAGAATAGCCTGATGGAAGGCGATGGGCTACCGTCACTCCCTTACAAACACAAGCACAAGCCACGCCAGCGTCTGACTTCGACCCATCAGTAAACAGCCGCTGATAACCAGCGTACTGAGAACACAGCCGCCGGAACTCCTGCAAGTACCTTGCTGGCAGAGTGGAACCCTTCGGGAGGGACGCCAGAGCGAAAATGAAAATGGCACTTGGGACAAGCCAAGGGGCCACTGGCATCCCCCCCAGCCTCAAGACGCTGGGCATATCAAAGGCTATCTCCTGATAGGACTGCTGGAGCCTATCGCGGAAATCACCCTTACCCACCCTGCGTCTACCGACTCGCAAGTCTGGCCCAAAAACCATGGACCAAGCAGGACTGGATTCCACAGCACGTAAACGCACAGCATACTGAATGGCCAGCTTCCGCCGACGAATGGCCAAAGGTGGCTCCGAGGCCTCAGCATAGAGGCTGACCACTGGAGAAGTTCGAAATGCCCCAGTCGCCACACGCAGGCCACTGTGATGCACAGTGTCCAACATCTGGAGAGTCGAGTCACTAGCCGAACCATACACCATGCACGCATAATCAAGTTTGCTGCGGACAAGGGCTCTGTAGAGGCGCAACATGGCAGTGCGATCGGCACCCCATGAAGTACCCGACAGAACCCGCAAGATGTTAAGTGCCCGCAAAGACTTGTCTTTAAGTTGGCGCAAGTGTGGAAGCCAAGATAACCTGGAATCGAACACCAGACCCAGGAAACGTGCCTGTGGGACAACAGGAATCTGCGCCTGCCCCAAATACAGGCAAGGATCTGGGTGCAGTGTTCGTTGGCGGCAAAAGTGAATGCACACAGTCTTGTCCAGAGAAAACCGGAAACCATTACTGACCGCCCAGGTCTGGACTTTGTTAATCGCCAGCTGTAGCTGCCGCTCGCAGGTCTGCATGCGAGCTGCCCGAAAGCGCAGGCCGAAGTCATCGACAAACAATGACTGGGGAACAGCAGCTTGCTGAGCAATGGGATTGATCCCAATAGCAAACAAGATGACACTAAGAACACCCCCTTGAGGCACACCATTCTCCAAGACAAACGGGCGGGAAAGAGTCGCCCCGACACGAACACGAAAAGAACGGCCGGAGAGGTAAGCGGAAAGCAACAGTGGCATCTGTCCCCTCAAGCCATAGTTATAGAGATTACGGAGAATCCCATAACGCCAGGTCGTATCATAAGCCTTCTCCAAGTCAAAGAAAACCTGAACCAGATGTTGACGCAGGCGGAAAGCCTCCCTCACATCCGATTCAAGGGCAACCAGATGATCGATGGTTGACCGAAAACGTCGAAAGCCACACTGGGACGCAGATAAGAATCCGCGTGATTCCAGCACCCAGACCAACCTCTCACTGACCATCCGTTCCATAAGTTTACAGACACAGCTAGTCAGAGCGATTGGGCGATAACTGGAAGGAGCAGTAGGGTCTTTGCCCGGTTTCACAATCGGGATGACCACTGCTGTCCTCCACGCTGCCGGAACAGAGCCTTCTGCCCACACACGGTTGAACATCTCCAGCAAGAACTGCTGGGAGGCAAGAGGCAGATGTTTCAACAGCTAATAGTGAACATCATCAGGCCCTGGGGCGGAGTCATGCGACTTGGACAAAGCTGAAACAAATTCCTGCCTGGTGAACGGTAAATTGTACTCCTCTAGCCCGTCGGAGCGAAAGTCTAGAGAGTGAGCCTCTTCTCTACGCTTTATTCTGAGGAAACCAGGATCATAATGGTTATCACTCGAGACCCGCGCAAACGCAGACGCAAGACAGTCGGCGATATCCGGCACAGAAGAGATCACGGAATTCGCCACCTTCAGCTGTGAAACCGGGGAAGACACGTTCCTCCCCGAGATCTGGCGCACCTTCCGCCACACCTGCTGAGAAGGCGTGGAGCGCATGATCGACGAAACATAAGCTGTCCACGAAGCACGTCTAGCCTCACGGATGACATACCTGGCACGGGCACGACAGCGCTTAAAGGCTACAAAGTTGTCAGTAGTTGGGATGACCGTAAATGCACGCAACGCTCGCCGGCGGGCCCGAATAGCATGCCCGCAAGCAGGCGTCCACCACGGAACAGGAACCCGCCGCGGCTGTGTGGACGAAAGCGGGATAGTAGCACGAGCAGCAGTAAGGACCACGTCAGCGAAATGAGTTGAAAGTTCATCCACATCAGAAAAGTCCCCAACCGCACGCTGAAATACAGCAGCCTCAGCAAAGGCTGACCATTCAGCGCGTCTAAGCGCCCACCGGGCTGGCCTGGAAGCCACAGAACCCCCTTGTGTCATGGACAACACAACGGGGAGGTGATCGCTTCCATGCAGATCGGCAGTGACAGCCCAAGTGAAGTGAACTGGGACGGCAAGGGAGCAAAAGGCTAAGTCCACCGCTGACCAATTGCCCGTGGCCAGGTTACAGTGTGTCATGGCTCCATCGTTCAGGATGCAAACAGACCCCCTCTGCATCCACTCCTCAAGGATCCTCCCTTTGTTGTCTGTATGAGGTCCCCCCCACTGGACATGGTGGCTGTTAAAGTCGCCCAGCAACAGAAAAGGGGCAGGAAGCTGGCGGACCAGGTCCTCCAGGTCACCAACCCCAAAGACCTCATCCGGTGGCAAATAAAGCGAACAGACAGTAATATCCAATTGGAAAGAAACTGGAACTGCTACCGCCTGAAATCTAGTGTGCAGAGGCACACTGGCATGCGGCTGAGAGTGTTGAACCAGCACTGCAACACCACCATGTGCACGTGGCACAGGGTCTGCATCCAGACGGTAGACAGAGTAACCCCTAACAACCGGATTATCCGACGCCTTAAAGCAAGTTTCCTGAAGGCAGCAGCACAGAGGTCGCCAATGCGACAAAAGCAGCCGCAGCTCTTCTGTATGGGTCCGATAACTTTGACAGTTCCA
>JAHWFP010223935.1:776-12414 GCA_023313725.1 Lithobius niger | reverse complement strand
TGGGGGGGGGGGGGTATTAACCCAGCAACGACGCAGGTGTTAGGTACAATGTGTAAGTTTGGAGTAGTTGGTTTCTATTGTAATGCCAAATCAAGAATTATCTACTGCATTTGTATACAAAGAATAGTGTTTGCAACTTATTTGCTAGTAAAAAAAATCAATGGTAGATTGGAAATAAAAAATACAACATAGTAACATTTTATTTCATTTATAAAATAATACTTCTCCCTTTGTACACAACAGTTTTGGGGGCAGTTCGACTTCTCCCTTTGTACACAACAGTTTTGGGGGCAGTTCGGTATGGTACATTTTAAGTGACTTCGTAGAAAATGCAATGCTACAAAATAATTTTAAACGAAGACGTAACATACCAAACTATAATTTTTAATTACGATTATGAGTTATCACACAATTTTCATTAAATAACCAAATCAAGGCACAAGTAACAATAAATGTGACTGTCTTTAAAAGTTTTATACGTTTACTGTCATTCCACTATTTGTATAGTATAATTGTTCAATCATTTTTGTTTTCTTCCACAAATTACAAATTTTCAGTCACTTCATGATGATCGCTAACCCCTTGGTTTTCATTGCCAGGTGGCATTAAATTAAAGTAGAACAGAAATGTGAACTGAACTCTCCATGTATTTCAAAAACCACGTCAACAACAAAACTTTAACATACAAAATGTGAAGTCAACATCATACTTTAATCAGGAGTGTTTTTTCAACTTCGACTACACTGCTAAGTCAGTAGCATTTACAGTGCTGTAAGAATTAGTTAGCAGAGGTCACCGCCTGTATGACAGGATTAGAGGTGTGCGCCACGTTACCAAGGCTAGTTTTACGTTCTTTGTTTCTAAACAGTAGGTGTTTAAAATGGAAACAGTATCAAAGTAAAAAGAAAAAAGTCAACAGACAATCCGTTGGTGACGATTTGTCTTGGCCAAACGTATCGTTCACATAAAAAGTTAGCACTTCTAATGTACAGTATCCACATACGCTGCTGTTGTATTGATTTCATCAATTTGGACCAAAAATTTACTGATATCTACCCGAAAACAAAACTTGTTAATGATTCCTGCCATGCTTTTCGACCGTGTGAAGTTGTGATATCAAACGCCAAGCTCTTTCGCCAAGCTAATCCCCCCGACCAATACATACATTTCATTTAACCTTCGAACTATTGCTCGGTGGGATTAGCTTGGCAAAAGACCTTGGCGTTTGATATCGCGACTTCACACGGCTGAAAAGTTTGGCGGAAATCCTTAACAAGTTTTGTTTTGGGATAGATTAAGTATGTAGTCATTCATGTGATAATTTAATGCCATGTACCAACAAAAATATCAGAAAACCTAGGGGTTAGAGATTCCAGTAACATTTTTCCTGCATTGATTTTCTTTCAAGAGGCACGCAACTTCGTCTACCATACTCCATCAGTTATTACTGTGTTTAAACAAACGAGAGTCAAATAATTTCCTTTTTCTTTCTATACACATTTTACATGTCATGTGAGAAAGCAAAAGGTGCACATAAAAATACTGAAGTAGAGATTTTAACTTACTTCAGAGTCGAGTACAATATCACATCCATTGAAGGTAATAAAAATTAAGTTGAAAATTTCAGACTGGCATGAGGGTATTGCAATTTATTACATTATTAATTGCGAATTGCCAGATTTCCCTGTTCCCTTATCAGGCAAATGGTGCTACATTACTTCCAGTCTCGTAATGTGGCCACTTATATCTGCCTCCCCCTTTAGCAGTTGCCGGTAGGACCAGCCTTGCTTTGGTCTCGACTTAATGGATAAAACCTAATGTGAGTCCATATATAAAAATGCTGTAACACTTTAACCATATAACAATGATTGTTTTTAACGTGACTTTACATAAAGTTATAGTAATGGGGTAATGTAATTGTTTTCCTCGAATCAGCCGAATTGATGTTTCTTTTCATGAAATTAACCACCTGATATGCTGCATAATTGTTCAGCATGTCATTTCAATTTTTTATTTCTAGTGCTTTGTTTGCCGGATGAGAACAACGTGAATCCATAAATTCACAGTTAATATTGTAATAAATTGCAAGACCTCCATGGCACCCTGGGATTTTCAACTTACCCACATCCAGCCAAAAACGAATAGATACAAAGAATATATTGATTTGTTTAAATATTTCAGTATCTTCAAGTCTCATCTGCACGGCAGCCATGGCACAGTTATTTCCCCTGTTAGCAACAACTTTTGGCCTGTGCCAGGGACGTGCACACAGGCACGGACGTACTTTTTTTCCATTTCTTTTAATTGTGGATTGATTATAATTTGAATTTTGTCCCTCTTGACCATTTCTAGCCAGGTTCGTCGGGACACAATGGATTATATCTCATTACTTTTCAACTCATGACTCGAACAATGCTGATTGCAATTTAAATTTGTCATCTGTCGAAAATGCTTCTGGAGTGAGTCAAAACGTCAATGTACAGTACGTACGTTGTGTTGTTATGTGCCCTAATTTGGTTTTCCACATGACGTCAACTAAAAGTGTTTTTTTTCCTTTAACTTTAATCACATTTTACCTCACAGCAATTTTTTAGCGTAATGCAAATACTCACTTTAGTAAAACAATGCTGTTTTTTTCAGTGTCAAAAATGGATGCTGCCCAGTTTCAACGTGGTGAATACCGTCCGCAAGCAGGTGGCCTACCCGTGATACAATTTCCATTAGTGGCACGTCCAGCCCTACCTCAAGTGGCAGAGATAATTCCACCTCAAATGGTCATTAACTATGGCCCAGGGAATCCCAGATTTCTTAGACATGGTTTTCCCCAAAGAGGACGACCGCGCCTCAGAAATCGAGGTCATGCACGCGGTCCACGACAAAGACGTGCGCCAGGGATACACATAAATCAACCTCAAGTAGATGTACCACAAGACCCACCCCCACCAAATCTTGATCCACCACAGAATCGGAGAAGAATTCGCAACGCAATAGGTCCACAGCAACATTCCACACGTGAGTTTTTGATTACACTACAAAACTGTGATACAGGGAAGGAGGAAATGACAATAGTCTTGCAAGGTTTAGCAAGAAAATTTCTTATAGGGAGGGAAGAAAACACAGAAGACGGTGGTTTTCACTACCACATTTACATTTCTACAATTGCGCAATACGAAAGGATAGTGGATCTCAGACGAGTGATGGCAGCTAATCTTTTTGCCCCTATAAATCGTTTAAACGCTTCTATCAATATAGAAACACTAGATACAGACAAGGCAATCAAGACTGCAATGAAGTACGTCACGAAAGGTGATCGGTATGCAGTAGTTTGGAGAGTACCGATTAGGTATTGTCATTTGTATTACCGCACCCACTTTTGGATCAGGAGAAATCAAATCTTGAATGTCATGGATCCATTTTTTTTTGAATTCGTAGTTAGTTGCAGAAATCCTCGACAGGAACTTATTGACATGCACACTACGTACTGGAATAGTGTTGCAGTTGAACGTAAAATAGCGCGCCACACACGACAGCGTGAAGAATTTCTTCGTACATACAACATTAGAGATGGAACTTGGCTTGCTGAGCTACGTGACTGGTGCATTCACGTTCAACAGGTTGGTGCAGATGATGCAGTCAATAATCCCCAACTACGGTGTCTGTATTTACATGGAGCAGCAGGACTTGGCAAGTCTCGTTCTCTAGAATCATTTCTACCGGAACTAACTAGTGATGGATTTTATCCTGGTGTTATAGGAGAATTCATGTTTTCCGGCTTAGGCTATGAATACAAAAGTATTTACTTTACAGACACAAATCCAGAAATATTCACAAATGAAATTGCGCGTGAAATGATTTTGCGACTTAGTGAGGGGAACATGGTTGGAGTCTGTAACAAACATGCCAACCCACGTAGAATTGAGTTCTCATCACCTATAATGATGTGCAGCAACTACCCGCCTCCTGGTGATGAACCAGTGTATCAACCATTTCATCGTCGATTTACTTTTATCCACGCTAACACACACTGGTTACAATGTGTTGACCCAATTGAAGTGATACAAACACCACAATCACCTAACAATGAGGAACGTACACAATCCACTTTACAAAGTACACCACTTTTCCTATCTCAAGACAGAGTTTTGGAAACTTTATCACCCGGCATCGGTGATGCACAAGATGATGCACGTCATAGCAGTGATGAAGAATTATCAATACAATCTATAGAGACCCCACAAGAAGCCCCAGCATCACAAGGCAACAACAGTGACGACTGCTCATGGCCAGACGACAGCAATCAAGATTTTCTGGGTTTGTTGGCACAAATTCCAGATTCTCAGTTGCACTAGCACGCAATTTAAGGAACGCAATGATTCTTACTGAACACTTCAATACTTAAATAAAACAATAGACCAAGTCACTTCCCTGCCTGCTCAAAGTTTGAACAAACGCATTTAATGAAATATTACGCCGCAAAACTAACTAATATGTAAACCATTTTTTGTTACTTCATGAAGACCTAATTCAAGATAGAAAAAGGAACAAATAGGGCCACACAAAAATGTTTCTCTTGCAGAAACCTAAGCAATGAAAGGAATGACAATAACAGTTTAAGTTGCCTACATTAAGCCATTTGCAATATTTGTTGTTTGTACTACGGTAAATAACTTTTCATTGGTTTGTTGTATTAAGCTGCGTTTTCCCACTAATGGAAAAGCTTTGTCGAGACGATTATAATGCATTTGAAATGACAAAATCAAGATCACAAAAAGTCTCCTAATAGGCAGAAAACCAGCCACAAAAACAAACAAAAGCAGCAAATATTTAATTTTCAACATGCAATTGATGGCTTGGTCACAAAAAACATGCTAAAATAAATAACTCATGAAGTTGGTTTGGCTATGAACAATGTGCCATCTTGGCTAATAATGCAAGATAGCAGATTCATCATAGCCTGCTAACTTCGTGTGGGTTTTACTTATTTATTTTAGTACTTTTTTTTATGAACAACGAACGCATCAACTGCATGTTGAAAATTAAAAATTTGCTATTGTTTTTTTTCTGTCTTTGTGGCTGCTTTTCTGCCTACAAGGAGACATTTTTTAAAAATCTTGTTTACCATTGGTCAAATATTAATTGAAATTTTGACAAAATTCATCAAAACTTGAAGGATCGGTGGAAAGTTTTGCCAATGATCGAAGAGAGGAAGGTTTATTTTGGTATGCAAGCAGTCATTTACTTACACGTAACTTGTTCTGTTGTGCTTGCGTATAGACGTTCGAATTCTATTGCGAAGTTGCTGAATTGAAAATTCTGCTGACAATTTTTGTCTGATCATCGTCAACTTTGCCCTAATATCAGTTGCGTATATTTTCCCAGCTATTATTTGCTCCCAAAAAGTTGCATTCAACAGACGTACGTCATTGTCTGTAAACGTTCTGCTCTTTTGTGATACATTGCCTGTTACTGGTACAATGTTTTCATGTGAGGAGGAAATATTTACAGAACTTAAGTTTTCAGTTTCATTTGAAAGGCCCATGATATTTTGCAACTTCTGAGCCGTACTTGAGTTCTCTTGTATTGTAGCATTAAGGCGGTAATGAGAGGTGGCCGTCGTTACCCTATGAGAAAACTGTTGTGCTAAACTTTCCTTTAATTCAGGATGAGAACTATGAATTTTAGTGATGCAACTCTTTCGATAATTAGTTGCAGTAAAATGTTGTGGCAACCCACATTTTTTCCATGTATGTTTCACGGCATTTGTGACAGTAAGTGAATTAATGTTGCCCCCATTTGGCAGTGAAAAAACAGTAGCTGTTGAATTAGAGGGATCAGGGCGACATCGTTTGATATAAGTTGCTATGGAGTATGATAGTTTTTTCGGAAAAGTAAGAATTGCAGATCCGTGAGCAGCAAATGTCTTATGCTTTGAAACAGAAACACTGTATGATCCTGAGGTGCTTTTAACGCCATTATTCCAATCATTAATTGTCATTCCACAAACTGCACTAGGTCGTTGAGCATTGCACAAAATAGTCTCAGTGATGAGCAAGTTACGCACTGCTACTGATTTTTTAGAGTTAATTTTACATTTATGGTTTTGAAGCAATTCAAGAAACTTTCTTCTGTGTGATGAGATTAGATATTTTCGTACATGAATTTTCGTAATGAGGTTTTTGCGAGCATCAATTTGACGTTGCTGGCGTTGCTCTAAATTTGCTGTTCTTAAACTAACGGACCATGCAAGAAGGCGTTGCTTGCATTGGTGAATACTTTCACAAGTAACGTGTTTAAATTTTGTTTCACATTGCTGAAGTAAAAAATTTAAAAACTTTTGGACTGACGAAATGGACGAACGTGTGGTACCAACAGGTTGACTACGAACGGTTTTGAACCACTCTTTAATACTACTACCTAATAACGCATGTTCACAAATTCCTTTTGGACATGATGGCTGCAAGGAATCAACTATTTTTTTCAACTGCGACACGTGCTGCTGAGCGCCTTTCAAACTTAATTCCCCACCATCAATATCTACTAGCCAAATGAAAAAATTATTCAACTCTTCATTAATGAAAACTTCACATTGTAGGTGCTGACGTGTATTGGTGTTACTGTGTTCTGGTAAAACGTTAACAATAGCTTGATCTGAACTATTTGACCCCTGTAGACTACCATCATTTAGGTGCTGATCGACTTCGTTTGATTTAACATCACTTTTAGAAAAAACTTTTTTGCTGCCACAACGTTTCACACTATTGGTTGTAAATAGTTTATGGTAAACTTTAGCATTGTGAGTTGCTATTTTGGAAGATGTTAATATTTGTCTGTAGACATCTGCAGAACATTTATGTATTCTTAAATGCCTGTCCAGTCTTTTGACTATCTTACCACAGTTTTTGTAGGTGCAGATTTTTCTTTGTGCTACGGCAATATTGATGAAACTAAAAAAAATCAGAAACAATAAAAATTACTGTTATTATAGACACATTTTACGAGCTATCATATGCCTATCAAGTGTAATCTTACAAATGTAAAAATTAACTAGTGTAAATCAATACACTATTGCCCTTTAAATGCCAGTATGTCAGCCCCTTTAGACAGCAGTTACAAATTTCTAATGAAAGTTACGAGTTTACACAATCTGTTTAATGTATCATTATTTACTAGCCATTGATTTGTGTTGATACAGATGCAAACCTATTTACGTTGCCTTTTGAACTTGTCTGTTAAAGCTCGGAATCAAACCCACAACCTTTGAAACCAAAGGCCGAATTCTTACCGGGTGAAACATACTGGCACGCCTCTGTAAGTATGGGTCAGCGGTAGAACCTAGGCCTTTGGTTTCAAATGTCGTGGGTTCAATTCCCAGTTCAGGCAATTTGACTTATAAGTCTAAAAGGCAATCCAAGTAGATTTACATCTGAATTTATTTAATTATTGTTAAGTCTTTGGCTTTCCGTCTTTAATTCTTTAAAAGAAATGCCAGTGCAAGGATGCACAGCATTCAAGGGCGGATACAAGGGAGGGGCCGAGGGGGCAAATAATCAATGGAAAATTGCGAAAATTGTTGACAAAACAAAACGCAGTTAAACTATGCCAAAGATGCACGAAAATGTAGAAAAATCATCCTGCGGCCCCCTCTGAGACTTCGTTCTGGATCCGCCCTTGACAGCATTGTACAGAAATTCGTTCAGGGGACAAACAGTCTTTAAAAATAACCATCACTACTTACCTAGTGTATGGATCCATGAGTGACTGTTACAGAATGCACTGGAAATAATAATGAAAAAACATAAACACGCTTCACAAGTACAAATTTCAAAAATAAAAAAAACTGTTGCAATGCAAAGCCCGGAAAAGCATACCATCATTAATTCATTATTCTCCATTGCAGAATCCTCCTCACTGTGTTACAAGATTGGGATACTTCCCTATGCCTACGGCACGTTTTTACCTCTTTAATGCAGTCATTTATGCGAAATATTGCGTCACTTCCGCCTCTATCCCACTTCCCCCTACCCTGCTCACGTCCACTCACTCTTTTTCTTGCCGCTGGTGCGTGCAGTCAGAAATTCTGGAGCTGAGATTGTTGAATTACTAATAGGAATTCGTTTCGGACGATCGTTTTCCCAGTTGAACTGGAGTGTGCCATCTTTCAAGGCAAGCAGCGTGGCTGTGAGGCTACGCGGTTGGTGGTGAGTATTTTCTGTCGAGACTGGTTGGAGAGTATTAAGATGGCGGCCGGCATGGTGTCGGCAGATTTGCCGAGGACGAACCACATAGCGGCTTGTTAAGCCGGCAAAGTGCCCCCGCACGTGGATATAATTGCTTGAAAACGTGGCGGCAGTGGTTTAGTACGGATTGTCAGGTTCGTAGTGTTTTTTTTTGGTTTGTGTAGCCGACTTTGGAGAGTAACGATAGTGAAAGAGACGTGAGTTTGGGAGTTCAGATGTGAAACCCATTGTCGGAGACGGTGACTGACCGAACCGACGGAAACCGCAAGTAGCGGACTGTGGAAAACAGTAGTTGCTGGTAGTGGAAAAACGTGCAATTGGCTCGGTTTTACATTTTTTTTGTGTGTTTCCTTTGGGCGATGCGGTACGCGGCGGCGTGCATTGGCATCGGCTCTACCGAGCGTGCGTAGGTGATTTTGTTGTGTGGGCGGCTGGATTGTTTGTAACCGAAAAGCTGGAACAGAACTTAAAATGACGAGCACATCGCGTGCTGGAAGTTTGAGGGGCTGTCTTGCAGAGTGGGCGGCCATTCGGGCATCAGCGGCGGTGTTGGAAATTGCAGACGGAGCTAGTCTCGAGTTGGGAAATGCGCCACTGCTGAGGGCGGTTTCGGCGCGACCGTCATTATTTGACCAAAGGTCGCCACAGCCATCTTCGGAGCGATTCCGAGGTGTGCACTGGATTCCTAATCTATCCCAATCTTGTAACACAGTGAGGAGGATTCTGCGATGGAGAAATGAAGATTCTCCCAGAAAACTTGTTCTCGCTAGGAGAATCTAAGTTCTCTGAGTCGAATCCAACGAAACTGTGTTACAGAACATGGGCCGCCCACCTCCCTGCATGGAATCGTGTGTTCGCAGCAAGAAAAGAGTGAGTGGACACGAGCAGGGTAGGGGGAAGTGGGATAAAGGCGGAAGTGACGCAATATTTTGCATAAATGACTGCATTAATGAGGTAAAAACGCACCATAGGCATAGGGAAGGATCCCAATCTTGTAACACAGTTTCCTTGTTCACAATCTCTCTTCACAATCATTACTCGTAAAAGAATAAGGAGTTCTTCCAGGGCTCTTAATTTAAAATCCCTAAGTTATTCGCTACAGGGCCGCCCGACGACTGCAGTCAAATTCCACTTAGTATCTAGTTTGGCAATTAGAGGCAATGGGACAAGTTCTTCAATTAGGTCGTGGGAAGGGCCAGTGATGTTCTTGAGAGGCACTCGTCAACGAGAAAATCTATTAGGTGCCGTGCATGGACTGTAATGGCACCTACACCAGAGAAATGAAACGTCGTCAGGAATTACGACTCGTCAAGGAGCACATGGGAGACACCGACGAGGAGAAAATTGAATGGGCTTGCCCAACATCATTGCAAGACCAACCACAATATTGCTTGGGACCAGGCGTCAGTGCTCCTCCACTCCAACACCAAACAAGGAGCACACCTCCGGGCAATTCAAAGATTTTCTTGTCGACGAGTGCCTCTCATGAACCTTAATGGCCCTTCCCACGACCTAACTGAAGAACTTGTCCCATTGTCTCTAATTGCCAAAGTAGATATTAAGTGGAATTTGACTGCAGTCGTCGAGCGGCTACCTAGTGACTAACTTAGAAAGCAGTGGTCGGCAGCTGTGCATGAAGATTTAAAATGCAACAAGGAGTAAGCGTACATCGAACGAACATTCTCTGCTTTGATGTGGTCTTCTGAAGAAGAGGAATGAAATATTCTTCCTCGAAAACAACCAATGTAGAAAACAATGGTTTTCTTACCTTTATTTTTGTGAAAGCTGTCTGTTGTTCCTTGTGATGCAGTTGCAACCTATGTCAGAAACCATCTTAAAAATTAATTGTTTACTTTAAAGTTACGCTTTGTAAAAAATAAAAAATAAATAAGCCTCAGATGTTGGAGTGATTAATCTCCATAGACACAAATCATGGATTGTTATTCTTGTTTATTTTCGTTAGGCAACGATCACACATTTTAGTTTGCCGTTTTGACTGGGGATCGTCAGGCAGACACAATATAGAGGTTTACATCTTACAGCGCTCTTGTGGGTATCGCTAAATCTTGACAGGGAAAAACCGCAAGAGAAGTAGAAAATATTCACGAACTTCATAAGCAAGAAGGCAATGATATGGTTAACGTGGACGACCACTGATTGAAAATCGTAGCCTACATCATACATAAAATTCACCATCTAAATCTCATTTATAAGGGAATTTATAAGGGAAATTTATAAGGGAAACTCCCTTAACTATACTTTCTATGAAATTAACCTTGATCCTTTTTAAAATTAGCGTTCTTGAAGTGATTACTATTTAGGTATTAGCAGGTTTCCGTACTGCATCTCAAGCATTTGTACAGTCTCTCCTCCTAATTTTCCAGAAATGTATAAATTTCTATATAGTAAAATGGAATAAAACTTTCGTTGCAATATTGCTAGTGAATAGAAAATGACCCTTTGTGTAAGTTTCTCATTAAAGAAAGGTAATTTTCTCTTTTAATGGAACAAAACATTAAAATAAATTGCGTTACGTACTGCGAGGAATCGCATTGATAGCAGTTCATTGTTTTTTCTCCAGGTCAATCATTCTTTTAGACTAGAAGAACCAACCAAACACATTTGAAAACAATGAAATGTTAACAATAAACAGCAGACATTAGCAACCTGACATCTAATAATACTTTACCTTAAAATTTAAAAGCCACTACTCACTACACACACCTCATTAAAACACAGCAGCCCCGCCCATCTCTGGAAAAATGGTAGTCTGATATTTCTCAAAGAGTCTTTATAAGAATCAAAAGAAAATGTCTTACATGTGATACTTACATCTAGGGGGATAAACTTCAACACAAATTTTTAGCAAAACTTAAATTGGAAGATGTGAAAAGAATGAATTTAAAAAAAAAACTGATTGAGAAATACCAAACTACTATTTTCTCTGGATCTTGACAGGGGGCGTGTGCAAACAGTTAGTCAGCAACAAGTAATGAAATGAAATAAATTGGCTTTATTTTCAGTTTTTAAGAAATGTTCACAAAAGGAAGACATCAAGTCTTTTGGAGTCCGCAGAAACAATAAAAAAATACCAAAATAACACAAATGTAAAAAAAATTTGAACTACATGTAACGCCATCTAGGGGTAGAATATGGTAGCAAAGTAAGGAATAAACTTGAAAAACACTTAAAATGCAACTCAAAGGTGTTCTTTATATTCCAATGGAATGTCTACCAGACTAAATTACGAACTACAAGTAAGTCTACTCTGGCCTAAGTAAAAAAACCACAGATATTCACAGCAAATCCAATATAATGCAAGATTGACCATTATGTACAAGAAATGCCAAAAGTGGCCAACATTAGCCAGTTTTATCCAACAAAAGCCACAGATGGCCACG
>JAHWFP010223932.1:0-32192 GCA_023313725.1 Lithobius niger | reverse complement strand
CGGTGTGCACGTCCATGTACCTCTCAGTAGTCATATTTTAGAAGGATTCAAAACAAAGGAATGATTAATATCGCCATATTTTACAAGGATTTAAAACTAAGGAATGGTAAAGTCGCAATATTTTAGGAGGATTTAAAACTAAGGAATGATAAATTCGCCATATTTTAGGAGGATTTAAAACTAAGGAATGATAAAGTCGCCATATTTTAGGAGGATTTAAAACAAAGGAATGACTAAAGTCGCCAAGTTTTAGGAGGATTTAAAACAAAGGAATGACTAAAGTCGCCGTATTTTAGAAGGATAATTAATTTAAAAACCATTATGAATGTATTTCACGATTAGTTTTGAGAAATACTGATGCCGATTTCATTTGGAGGGTGCATCATTTAAAATTTTAGTACTTTGGGATCGAAATTGACATTATTTTGGTTGAAACTTTCGGCACACACGGACAAATTGGGACAGACTGGTTTGAAAATTATTTTATATACGGCTTTTTATCTTAGGAGTGAACAAATTGGATTCTTTGTTAAATTAAATTAAATGGGTTTTCAGACGTTTAGTATATGTAGGAGAGTTGAGAAAAAGCAAACAATTATAGAAAATTTAGAAGATATTGTGTATTCATGCACTTTTTAAAAAAGAAGGCAGGAAGGGTTGCAAACCCGGACCTCAATAACCAATACTTTCATAACTGATTTTAAATGTCCACCCCCCCCCCTCCCCCCACTTACATCATACAAAATGCACTGTTACCTTTGAAGAAATTGTTGCTTGGTACAACTTTGCCAGTTTTCAAAAGAAGTAGATTTTGTGTTTATACCGTTTTGCCTCCTATGCCATTTGCATTCAATCGTTTCATGGTGGCGTACCCGCAAACTAACGTAAGTACTATTGTGTTAACTGTTTACATTACAGCATTGATGAATGTGCCAAATTTACCAGAATATCGTGCCCCCCCCCCTCCTCCTGTAATAATGCTTCTCACTCATTTTCCCAACAGGACCTTTTGCCGCTAAGACTTTTTACCTACAGGTACTTTTTCCCTACATGTACAAAGAAACAATTTTTAAAAAGGGACATAATTCCTTTTTTATACATTACTGATCGTATAAATGCTAAATGACTCGACCCCATTATTTAACACTTTTGCCACCTCTCCACCCGTAAATCGATAAAAAAAAATTACGCTCAGTCAGGTCTTAAAAGCTAATTTGTGACGGGGTGTCACGAATGGCTACCATTGAGAGTGACTGAGGAAACACAAGAGTTGTACGTTAGGCCCCAGATCACCCTCTTCCTTACGCCCGAGCATCGTGAACCACACTACAGGCCGTTTTCCACATGCCGTTTTGGACAAGAACTCCACAGCACGTTTTCGTTATCGATGACATGTCTTTGGTTCGTTCGTCCATGGGGTTTGATCCTCGTCCATGCACCAACACGTATGAGGGACAACTGGTCTTCGTGTCTTTTATATCCGTGCTTTTATCAGGCATGAAAGTCACTCTTGGTTGAAAACAAGGAAATCTGAGGAATGCTACCAATTTATACATTTTTAGGGTCTTAAATGCATTTTTAGGAGATTTGCAAAGCTAAAAACGAGGAAATCAGCTGAAACGAGGAAGACTTTCATGCCTGTTTTATAGGCGGGAATAACAATAGACATAGCATCTTGCTGTCATGCGCAAATTTGTAAGACAACCACAACCAGCTACTGATGCATTTGTCGCACGAGCAGTGAAGCCCTTTAAGGGGTTGCTTCCTAGTGACAGCCTGTCTATGTGGTTTGGCTCGTGGTTTATTTCCCTGTCGAGATAATATCTCAGTCCCCGTCAGCCCTTATTGTTATGTGTGTCAAGATCAATGTAATTATATTATTGGCTGAGAAAACAAAGCGAGCAAGGTCAAATACTTGACCAAATTTAGATTTTGTGCCTCCATTTGTCTGTGTTTGTGTGTGTTTTAGCCTGTGTTTGACGTTAGCAGTTTTGTTTCGATTTAATTGAAATTTCATGACAACATACACTACATCCATACTTGGCTTTATAGTTTAGCCTTAAGTTACCGAGTCCAAAAATTATTATTAACCCATAACCGCCTAGATACGAACGTACGCCTTCAACGTATAACAGCGAAAAACTAAGTCCCAGCGCGAGCTTTGTGAGGGGGCCCCGGGGACCCCGCGCAAAGCGGGCAGTCACAGCCCAGTGGTCAGCATCGTCGGCTCCAAACCAAGAGAATGCCGGTTCGAATCCGAGAACCGACCCATGGACTCGGAAAAAAAAAAAAAAGGGTCTGAAAGTTCTTTCAGGCGGTTATGGGTTATAAAACTGAAGCCATTATTTTACACTTCTACGTTCCTCCACCGCCCACAACCGTAATTCGATAAAAATTATTGCAAAAATCAACTTTTAATTTAGGCACTGCTCATACAATTCCAGTTTTTAACGAATTTTTACATTTATATTTTTTTAAACGAAATGCATAGAGGTTTTTTTTTGTTTAAAAATGTTAGTTTTTAAAGCACATGTTACAGAAAACGTCCAGTCGGGAATAGGTACCTGTCGGGAACAGCACCAGTCAGGGGTAAAAAATCAAAAGGTACTGGAAAACAGTACCTTTCGGGAAAAGTACCAGTCGGGGGAAATGAGTGTCGCAAAAACATGCCCGACCCCTAATAATAAATAACTTGTCGCATAATCAACTTGAGTGGGAAGGGCCCATTGCGGTCCACTGACTCCCAGCCAAACTTAAAATTTTTTAAAAGGAATCAGTAAAAAACAAAGTAAAGTTGCAGGTCAGGTCAATTGACGTCACAGAATAAAAATAAAATACTGAACAGTTAGAAAGTAACTGGAGTCAAATCAACATGTGCTTAATAATAAAAAATAAAACACAGTAAGAAGGCAATAAAAAGTAAACTAGAAAAATAAAATAAAACACATTAAAAACATTTTAAAACATTTAAAAACCATATAAACATAGTTAAAAGGCAATAAAGCAGTGAACTGAAATTTAAAAGCGCATTAGAAACCTTTTAGGTCACATCTGGACAGCCTACTATTAAAAGTAGATTGCCTAAGTTAGGTGCCTTGACTACCTCATCAGGAAGGGCATTTCCTGATACGACAACTCTTTGTCCAAAAATACTTGCGAATATCGCAGTTAGCTTTCTTTACCATTAACTTACAGGAATGGCCGCGAGTCCTGTCACCGAGACGCAATTCAAAGAAAAACGAGTAATCAAAATCAACTAAATTACTGTACACAAAAGAGAGAATGTTAAATGCAAGTCTGCACGAAGTCAACATAACTCCAGCGAATCAAGAGCTAAAAACTCAAGTCGTTCCTCATAAGTTTTGTTTTTAGACCACTAAATGATTTAGTAAAGTGTCTATATCCCCTAAGAGATGCGGAGACCAAACAGGACTTGCATATTAGAGAATGGGTCTATACTTTGAAAGCCCAGATCAAAGTTTTGTGATCACGTGAAGTACATACTTTCTTAATCATTGCAGCTCTTTGACGTGCCAACTTGACGATATTTCGACAGTGGACACTCTATTTCAGATTGTGTGACAGCCAAATCCCAAGATCCTTTATTATTCTAGGTTCCGGAAGCAATTCCCCCGGTATAAGACCATATTGAAAGCCAGTATTTGTGCGGCCAACATGGAAAACACAGCTCTTATGGGATGCAATTAGTAGTTGCCACATATTGGCCCATTTTATAATCTCGCACCCTGTACCAGCAAGAGAAGCTGAATCGGACGTATCAAAATAACGGCGCTAGATACTTGAAGATCATCTGCAAACTTTTTCACATCCACACATGTACTAGTGAAGGTTAGATCGTTTAAAAAAAAAAAGAATAAAAAGTAATGGGCCTAATACCGAACCCTGAGGCACGCCACTAACAACAACACACACTTCTGAGGCTGTGCCTTCTACAAACACTGACTGAGTATGACTGCACATTAAGTCAGAAAACCACGTAAGCATTTCGCCTTTGAATCCACAGTGTTTGAGTTTGGTGATGAGCTTGCTGTGCACAACAGATTCAAATGCCTTCGCAAAATCAATGTAAATTGCGTCAACTGGAATACCATCATCGATACAGCTTGTACAATGCTCAAGAGTTGAAAGGAGTTGTTGAGTGGTAGACCGGTAAAAATCCAAACTGATCATCAGCCGGTATATGTGATTTTCTTCGATAAACGATAGCATCGAATTCCGAACAATCATGTCCATAACTTTGCATGGTACAGAGGTCAGTGCAACTGGCCGATAATTACCGGGATTTGAAGCCTCCCCCTTTTAGCATCGGGACGACTTTAGCCGTTTTCCAGATTTTGGGTAGTTTCTCAGTAGTAAATGATAAACAAAAATTTGAGAGAGGTGTTCATTAATCTGATATCTAATCTCTTTATAAAATGCAGCTGAGTAACCTTCTGGGCCAACAGAATGACTGGGCTTAATGGACGACAATACGTTAAGCACATATTGTGCTGTAAAAATTACAGCATTACAAGTCTGGCCAGGGTTTTCTGATAGTAGTGGTAACCAACCTTCACCAATGTCGGTCGTCACTTGCCAAACGGCGAGGAAAATTCAGCAGTTGGCGACTTGATTTTTAGAGCTACTTGCCAAAATGGCGACTGATTAACAAAACCTGATGCTTAAATAGTCATATCTCAGGAACCGTATTAGCTAGAAACAAGCGGTTTGCGGCGTTGCATGCAGAATTACAAGGGCTCTCCAACCAAGTGTGCAACAATGTCGCCAGCTACTTTATTTGACTGGAGAGTTAGATTAATGCAAATAAAATTTAAGCATTAAGTAGTAGTACAACTGCTAAAATTGTTTCTACATGGCGAGGAGGTAATGGACAATGGCGAGTGTATTTTAATGTCTACCGGCCAAATGGCGAGTGCCACACAAAATTGGAAAATTCTTTAGACAAAATGTTGGCTTTATCGCGGCTGTTTAAGACTAAGTTGCCATTCATCTGTAATGGAGGAATGGTGTGCTTACCGATTGTATTTTGGTTGCCAAATCTAAAAAGTGAGACCAAACTACCTACAGTAATAACTGCACATTCACGTTTAATCTCAAGTTTTCGAGCCAGGGCAGAATATTGTTTTCGGCACTCATTATATTTAGCCAAATTTGTTACAGACTTCACCTTCTTGTAAATGGTCCACAGCTGTAACTTTCTAGTTCTTAGCCGTATAATGGCTTTTGGAGTAGAAAACGTTTTCTGGTTGCGTTGGAGCATTCTCGTTTGTTGTTTGCATTCACAGCCTGACCTAAACTAGATTCTGACACACAAAAATGTATCGGATTCAGAAAGGTGTTCCACACGATTTCAACGTCTTCAATACCATGTTAAAACAAAATTCCAGTTTATAACGTCCAAAAGTTGACGCAACTTTAAAAAGTCTATTTTACGGCGAATATTAGAGAGATAAGGTTCCTTGGGTGTGTATGCTGGAAGCTCTGCAGGGAAAAAGCAACCATATTGTGATCAGTATTGCTGAAATTATAGCCTACATAACTGTAAGGTCTAAAAACGACCTCACGTAAATATAGAATAAATTACAAGATAACAGATAAACGAAGCAAACTGTCTGCATTAAAGACTGGCCTTGCGAGAATACAAGCACACTAACCTTGACAAAAAAAAGAAAAAGACAAGAATGCCACTTTGGGACTCCCACCGACCTCTCGTAATTTAGCGACACTAAAACCTTATATAAACACAAAAATTAGTCCTTGAGCACAGTAGCCTCTGGGCCTAAATTGGAAGGGGGTTATCCCCCAAATTTTCAGTACCTGAGGCTATCCCTCCCCCAACCCCTCCAAAATAAAGTCACAGTTGCGAAAAGGCACCCCAGTCGGTGGGACGTATTACAAAAAACCCCCCAAAAAAAGGTCCTCAAAGGTTCTCTGCCACCCCCTCCCCCTCGCCCCCACAATCAAGGGCGTACTGGCCATACGGGAAAGTCCTGTGGGGCCTATGCTCAGAGGGACTGTCAGGGACCTATGGAAATTTTTTCACAATGACCGATTTCTACTAAAGGTCTACGTTAGCCATTTTCTGGGCCTTGTGGCCATCCCGATGCGCCCCTGCCCACCGTAAATTCCTAGATCCGCCCCTGGTGTAGTAGAATCGTCACAAAAACTTAAAATTCAGTTTTTATAGGTTGTGTAGGTTATTTTCATGAAAAAAGGTCTTACATTTTTATTACTGTATTTATAGGTTTTTATGGGTTTGCCGCTAACTCTGCCTCGTCTTGGATCTAGCTGGGCCTCCCCGTTCTTTACCAATACCATTAGATTCAGATGCTGCAACTCCAAGAAAACTTGAACAGTTCACCCAGTTAAGTTCAACGACAACTAACAGTAGGGCAATAAAACCGATTCCTGCACCTTTAAAAAGATTTCCCGGATCCGAATGTTTGTCAAAAATTTGCTTCGACAATTTGTCTAACAGCATATTAGCATCACGTCGCAAAAGAAAATCTATTCATTGATCAAAAAGAACAATTGGTTCCACGAAGTCCCGACACAAATCAATACTAAGGTGTGTAAATAATGGAGTTACAACGTGCGGCAATAAATAACAGGGATGCCCGCAACGAACTGGAACAAGTTCGGTGCCTTCGTTGAGCAAAGTAACAGTTTATACGAAGCCTAAAGCCAGTTTGGTAAAAAAGATTTTTATTGACGGTTTATTCACTATTAGATTGGTGCAAATTTTCTGCGGCCAAATTGCAGGGTTTAAATAGCAGCGGTATAATGGTAATCAAATTAAAGCCGGAGCTGCATTTGACGAATGGCGAGGGTGGAAGTGGAGGAGTGGGGCCATCTCGAATGCCTTATCAATTTTTTAACACTAAATAGGCTAGTAGCCTACATCAGAGAACGAAAGAGACAGAATTTTTAATGATGGTAGCCTAGGGAAGCTGTGGATTTTGCTTCCAGTCTTCAGGCAGTTCATTTAGCTCTGCTAGAATCTTATTTTACCAAAGCAATGATCAGAGGCATTACTTCCCAATTGACGGGAGAACTGGCGTGGAGTCAGAAGGTGAAAATGTCTACCCCCATCAGTCTTGGCTGGAACAAACTTAGTCGTTCCCCGCTGCAAGTCTTAAAAGCTGTTGACGTCATAAGAGACTTTTAACTGGCTCAAACACAGCACGAAGACGAGTGATACTTTCACACATATTTATTGGGTAAAAATTTACACAGCATAATTTTGAGGCAGGTTATCCACTAAAGAAATTACGATCATGATTTTAACGTAGGTTATCCCTGAATGGGCACACGGACTAGTTCACGCTTGAAAAAAATAATTTATTATAAAAGGTAATATTAACCTTTTATACAGGCTATATTGCTTGTGTTTACGATCTAGAAACAGGCAGACGATTTTTGGAGAGGAGTGAGCGTAACTCCTTACGCACACTCATTGGGGATTCCTTGTAATAACATAACGCCAAAACTACTGAACCTAATGTGATGAAATTTTCTATGTTGATCAAGTACAACTCGAAGAGTGTCTTTTTTTAGATCAAAAATTGGGTCTATTTTGAGCCCGAAATTAAGTAACTATCGAAAATTGTTAGAAACCTAAATTGTTATAAACCGCTTTTAGCCGTTCGTTAATGTAACTACAATGTTATCAAAGAAATTGTTTACTATTTAAGAATAAAATTGAAACGAAACGGAGGAAAAATGTAAGGAATCAGCACAAAAATGAAAAAGGAGAGTAAGGGAAAAAGGAGGAAGAAAGAAATAGGGAAGGGAATGACAGAAAAAGAAGTTAGGGAGGGGTAAGGAAGAACGGAGTGAAGGAGGGTACCGTAGGGGCAGGAGGGAGGATCAACCATGTAGGGGCTGTGCTCCCCTGACCCCCTCCCTTGGGGAAACTGCCCTTTCCCCTCCCCAAATATAATCTCACTCTCCGCTCCTGAATGTCAACATGTTATGGTGGCGGCCCTAGTTTTACAGAGGTAAATAGTGGTAGGGCTACACGTAAAATAGGTGGAAAAAACCCATTAGTGGTTCTTATTGTGGGTTTTTTTTCCGGGTGGGACCCGAAAAAATGTGCCGACTTTTTTAGGGTTGGATTTTTGGGGCAAACCTTCGATTGCTACAATAACCTCTCAATCTACACAATGAATCTAAACCTTGTCTCATCATCATGATTTTTTGTTTGTTAAATCTTTCTCAAGGCCAGGTGGGAAGGGGGGGGGGGGATATTGAGGCCTAATGGTGGGTGGGAAGGGACGCCTGGGAATGACAAATGTGGACGATATACTAAAATTTGTCAAACGAAGCGAACAGTCAGCATTAAAGACTGGCCTTGTGAGGAAACAAGATACACTAATCTGGGAATGAAAGAAAAAATAACTGCCTCGACTGGGCCTCGAACCCAGGACTTCCCGCTACACACAACACGAAAAACCAACGGATAACTAACTGTGGCTAACCAAACAACATCAAAAACCACAATTACAACAGATAACTTATAAGTCTACCCTGCTTTAAAGCTTACTTATGTGGTATCTAGTGCCACATCTAGCTTCTTTTTTCCAAGGAGGAGCGCAAGGGCAAAATGTTGGGCCCCTTCTCAGCTAGTAAACAAATTTTGGGCCAAACAGGTTCCCAACTCCGATTAAACAACAGTGAATTTTGTTCGTTTTGGGTCCCCAGCCTCCTGGGCCCAGGAACCTTCAACCATTTCCACTACCCCTAATTGCAGCACTGTAGAAATCTAATGCCTGGAAATTGGCAACGCCATTTTTTTGTAATTAAATGGTAAGAATTCTTTTGAAAAAGGTAGCATAGAAACTTTTTTTTGCCACAAAATTTTCAGTAAACTGGTAGGCTACCGTAATCAAAAAGGATTCGTACACTAAATCCAGTTTAGCAATAGGCTACAGTTTAGTAGCCTATAACGCAAGTCGCGTCTTTCAGAAGAATCGCACTAGACGGTAGTGATTTCACACAGCATAATTCGTCTCGGGCTTCTCTCCAACACCTGCTAGAGGGGCCTAGCTGACCGCGGCCACTCCCTTATAACAGGTTTTGGTGGGCCAGCACGATTTGATTTCAGATGGTTTAAATTACAACAGGGTTCAGACAATTTTTTTAATTCTCAATTTCCCCGACATTTCCAGGTGCATCCAAATGACAATTTCCAGGTTTTTACACGGTATTTAGTTAGAAAAACAGGCAGTAACTAATGTTTTTATTAATATTTGTACACAATTAATCCAACATCCCAGACAGAAAATAGCTGTTTGGAGACTAGACCAGACAGGAGTAAACGCATTTTCACCACAACAACCCTCTCCAATGTCGGTCGCCACTTGGGGAATGAAAATCAACAGTTGGCGACTTGGAATTTAGCCCTACACGCCAAAACGGCGACTAGCAATGGAAAATGACGCTCACATAGGGATAGCTCGGGAACCGTATAAGCTAGAGACGAACGGTTTGCGGCGTTGTGCTGGAAGTTGGCGTTAGCGTTGGCAGTACTGAAATAAAAGACAATTTTACAACTCTGTAAATGCATAAATTAGAGAAACCACGCATCATGCAAGATGTATGGTATGTGCCTATGTGGCGAGCAGAAATTGTGAAATGGTGACTACTAAGATCTAATGGCCAAGTGGCGACTGCAACTGGAATGACATTCGAGAGGGTTGCACCACAGATATTATTATCCAAAAATTTGGTTTATGGAAGTGAGGCTATATCTAAAATACTTGAACATATTTTCATAACACCCCCCACACACAAATTAAAATATTTGCTACTGCCTAGGATTTTAATTCTAATCTGCTAATTCAATGAAACTCGCAGATCAAACAGAAGCATTTTTTCAAATTTCCGTCCTTTCCCCGAGATTTTGGCTATATTTTCATTTTCCCCGAGATTTCCAGGTTCTCCAGGCTTTGTCTGAACCCTGTACATGCAAGTGCGCGCTGTCAGCCTTGTTTGTTTTTCGCAATAACTGGTGGTGGGGAAATTTTGAACTAAAATGAAACATTGTCAGTGTTTTCTGCAGCTCGGCATGGCGTGCATTCAGATTTCAGATTAATGCATGCCGAGCAAAGATAGGCCGAGCCATTCTGCGCCAGCCACTTGTTTCGTAGCGGCTGTCATGACTTGCTTCACGCGGCACGGCATAGGACGCGACACATTCCATGCGACATCACTATTACACTCTGGGATGCAGTATTTGCATATAAGTATGCACTGATGTTCCAGCCTAAAATGCAGATGCCGTTGCTGAAAAGCCATCGACCAAGAATTTGCATCGACCGATATCCACTATCCAGTGGTCCGATGTTTACGAAAGCACGCAATAATAAATTAAGTTACTCTACTTGGAGTCAAAAATAAATATGGTGATTTCACAAATAAAACTTTCAGTAGATCCAGAAATTGACCAAGTCTCATCATGGTAACGCCGATGCTCTGATGTTGCCAAAAAACGCCAGTTTCCAATATCCGAAGCCTATACATCAGTACATAAATGCATTTGCATGAATACAGAGTAGGCTATATTTGAATGCATACTGCAATTCTTTTCTCCAACAGGGCCCCCCCCCCCCCCCCCGCACATTCTCATCCGACAATCAACTTATTCTCAAACTTTCAATGTGTGAGCAGTTCGGCTTGCTTGACTAAAGGCCGGACATTGGATGATCATGCCCAGTGGCAAACACGCTTTACGTTCACCACCTCGGCTTTATACCAAATTATCCACGTACACTCTACAGTAAAACCTCTTTAATACGAACTTTAAGGGGGGCGGCTAAAAATGTTCTTATTAACCGTAGTTCTTATTAAACGGACGAGAGAAATTGGACTACAACTTAAAAAAAAAATGTAGCCTACCGGTATACGGTATTTTCTTTTCATTCGTACTTGACCTTTGCGTTTGCGCAAACGGACAAAACTTTTATCACTTCCCAAGATGGAGTCAATTAGCGATTGATGTTTTGCATGAAACGAAACGAAATTCAAGAGGGAAGAACAAGAAACCGTTACGAACAGCAAATTCGTAAAACTAAGCTAGAATTGTAGATATTTGTTCGTCTTATCCGTACTTTCGTATTAACAGAGTTCGTTATAGCCGTATATATTTAGTGCTGACTGAGTAGCTGACCAACCAAAATCTTGAAAAAAGTTCTTATTAAGCGGGAATTCTTCTTATCCGAGTTCTTATTAACGAGGTTATACTGTATTAACATAACTTAAGCAGCTGTATTAAACGCTCCTCATCAATTAGATGAGCCTACTGTATTGCATTGTTTGTTGTCATGCGGGTAAAACAAAAGATTGTTACGAATTTTTTTCACAAAAAGAGTCTGTAAAAACGATAGGGTTAGACTCTGCAACAATAAAAAACCACCGCCACAATACTATCGTTATTTTCTCTGAGACCTTCACAAGATTACACAACGTACTAGACCACAGACATGCTAAAACTACCAGCGTGTCTGGTATTCAGAATATAGCCTAAAACTGCATAATGAATTGCGTGTTTTTGTAACTGTAGTGTTAAAAAAAATTGGGTGATTTCTTGGATTTAGTCTGAGGACGTTGATTTCGTCGGCTATCCTAGATACCAGGATACGGTTGATTTTGCATGTATGCTAAACAACCTGCAATATTTAGTCAGTGGTACCTTCGTAGTCAGACGGATGTATCTTAGAAAGATGAGGACTTCTCATGTAGGCTACAAGAAACTAAGTGATGCAACAGCCATTAAGTTTTTACAAAGTAGTCAGCCTGTACAAAACACTGGCTTTCTGAAAAATCACAACCTCTTGTTTTACATGTAGGCATTGGTGTAGTAACAAGGTTTCCGAAGGCCCACGGGCAAGATTTTAGAATTAGAATTATCAAGTTTTATTTTGGTTTTTTGGGGGCCCTGGGGAGTTACCCCGGCGGCCTCAACGGTCGTTACGCCACTGCCGGTACGACATTAAACCCAGCAATAAATTCTTACAAACCAGAAATTTATGTTTAAAAATTGACTCTCACCTGATTTCCAAACACCCCAATGGAACAGGCCGTCGACACTTCGGTAGGACCAAACCAAACAGCAGCCAGTCTTGGCGGGATACCCAAGATGAAGATCTGTGACACGGCGCACACAGTCTGTCCGAACATGGTAACGGCGAAACGGTCCGGCGCCACACTCGCACACTTGATCCATGCTCCAAGACATGTTCCAAAGGATCCAATCAGTACAGCCACCCTCAAACCTTTTTTGCTCAACAGCCAAGAAGCTGGGAATATGAGGGGTATGTATGTAATCATGTAAATCATGGAAGTCCACTCCACGGCTTCGGCTTCCACGCCGAAATAATCAACTATTATGTTCGTTATGATAGAATACTCTATCCACTGGAATGCATTCGACATAGAATAACACACAAAAAGTATCAATATAACCCATCTTCTGCGATACAACTTTAACTGGTAAGGGGTACCCCCCGTGGGCCCCTCCTCCCCTCCACTCAACCCCCCATTTTTGACAACTGCCGGGCTGCCTTCCCCCTTACCATTTTCGGATTTCGCGGGAACGATTTCGGCATTGGCATGGTTATCGTCAACGATTAACCGTGTTTCCAGGCTAGGAACGGTCGTGTTTACAGGCGAATAGTCGTTCATGTTGGAGTTCATGCCTAATCCTAGCACGTGAGCTCGGGATTACAGTGCCCGATCAACTTTCCAACCCGCCGCTCAAAACCGTACTCGTTTCCGATTGGTCCTTCTTATGCTGCCAGCAGCAAATGCAGAACAGTTTCACAATGCAAGTTCGGTTACGTGGATACGTTTACAATCACAACTCTAGTAACTGACTTACTAGTAGCAGTACTCACGTCTTCCTTCCAACGAACCAAGCGTGCAACGCCATGCAACGCTACTCAATCAAGACATACGGGTTTCTCCTTTTTAAGAACAGACGACACGACTCCAGCGGAAATCCCTCTCTTGCTGCCATCTGGCGATGCTTTCCCGTCACCAATAAAAATAGTAGCCATTTTAGTTCCTCAAAATAATTATTATTTATTTTTTTTATATACAATAATGATGTCTCTGTTTGCATTTCGTAATTTCAAATAAAAATTGCAAAATAAACTGAATATTTTTATAATATTGTAATTAACTGTAAAATTTTAATTTAACAACATTACGAATTGGAACTAAAATGGCTACCAATAACGCGACTAAAACGCCGCTTTTCGTTAAAAATTGTTTTAGGTGAAAAAATGTATCGCTATTTTTGTTCTTTAAATATTGTACAAGTAACAGCAAGTGCCCTTACGATGAAAATTTTAATGTTCTGTACGTAACAATATGCGGTATCTTTCACACGAAGGAAACGTCAGAGATTGGATACATAGATCAGCGCCGTGCGAAATCTATCAATGTATAAAATGTATCAATTACGCTAGAAAGCCAAAGAACGGAAGCAAACAAACGAATAAAGTAATCATTTCATGTAATACAAAACAGTACACATTTCCCAAAAATAATCAACACTCCACAGAAAAATTACAAAGTCATTACTCACATTTTCTCTTCTCCTTCCAACTGGTCCCATGGTGTAATGGTTAGCACTCTGGATTCTGAATCCCTGATTCGATGTTCAATATTCTGTGGGACCTTAAATTTTTTATTTTATTTTATAAAATAAAAAATTATATTAAAGACGAATTTACATAGTCTATTTATTTTTTGCTTTTCAAATTTTTCATGTTTTTGTTTCAACATGCACATCGAATCAGTTCTTCAAAAAAGTGCAGTACTACTGGATAACCGAACAACGTTATTTCTAAATGAGAATAAAATTAGGGGCAGAAATTATGTAAATATTCTCAATACGTCACTCCACTCTGAGCGTGATCGTTTCATGGACGTTGCTTAGCCTACTATTTATCAAACGAAAATAGCATCGATTGCATTTGCCAACAACTCTTGCAAAGATGTCTGCAGCACGACACGTTGCTAATCTTGTGAATACAGCTTGTCGCAAAACACCTTCAAGTCCTCCCTTGACAGCTAAGAACGCTTTTAAAGCTAAAGCAGACGGGATTACACGAGGTTGTTCCGATTTCGGGCCAGGAGAAAGTCGGTCCCCTCGTCCACCTACAAGGTAAGATTAAATTCTAGCTACCGTAGTTCAAGATTACTTTGTTTTTGTAGTTGCCTCAGTAAAATAATGAAACATGGGTTTTGGAAACCAATATTTTGCGAAGAGGCAAATATAAGAGTTAGTAGGGATTGGGGCAGAATTTTATGTTCGTGTGGGACCATTTATTTCTTTTTTTTTGGGGGGGGGGGGGTGCGGGGATGGTGAACGATGAGGTAAGACGGATGGGGGATGCCAGTTCCATACGCGACCACCACCCCCAATGTTTCTTATATTCTCGATAAGGAACTTAGGGATCGTTGAAGCGTTTCGTGGATGGGAAGGGGGAAGTGTAAAAAATTAGGTGGGGGTTGGGGGCTGCACATATTTTTTCCCACCCTTTTATTATATTTTTCACTGTTATTCGAAAATTTACGTCGTGCAAATTTCTCTACTGTTCAGAATACGAAAAGTCGTGTCTGCCTAATCAGGTATAGACGTTGATAAATGACGGCCAATAAGCTTACAGCTTAGAGCTTAAGCGGCATATGTTAAGTGGAAGGTTTTATCACCATCAGGAGCGTTGTTTTTTGCCGCAAGAGGGAGGAAACAACCGGAGAAACCTTTGCCAGGATCGAACCTGGTCTGTAAGAAGCCAGAGATTTACAGCTGGGACCAATACGCCTTTCAAATCTGACGCCACAGATTCGGTAGGCGTCTACCCGCAGTTATCCGTGCAACCTGTGTGTGTGCGCCTATCTCGAATGTCTGCAACAACACCTGGTCGTAACAGCATATCTAGAAAGAAACAGGCCATTTAAAATTAGGCACAAGCAGGTGCCGGGACTCGGCCGCCCCCTGATATTTTCAGGAGGTGAAGGGCCCTGGGGTGCCTCATGCTCATGTCGACTGGGGCATGTCAAAGATCCTAGATTTAATTTCCGGTTGGATTTCTCCAGCTAAATTGTCCCTGTCATTGTCGTGTGTGTGTGGTTGGGAGGGGGGGTGCAGTAACTCAGTTCTAAACAGGACGGAAAGCCAAATGGGTTCAAAAGTGTTAAATACGGATGCAAACCTATTTACGTTGCCTTTTGGACTTAACTGTCCGACTGGCTGAGTGGCGAATTGAACCCACTATCTTTGACAACAACCTAATCTTATTTTAATTAATAGCTCAGTATGGTTTTGTGGTAAGGATTTCGGCCTGTGGTGTCAAAGGTCGTAGGTTCAATTCCCTTCTCAGTCTGACATTTGAGTCCAAAAGGCAACGTAAATAGGTTTGCATCCGTATTTATTTATAACGCAGTTTGGGGTTCGTCCTCTCTGAACAAAAAAAAAGTGTGTTCGCACGGGTCTGATTCTGGAATCGAATTGCATACTTTTCGTTCAATTCAGCATCCTTTTCGTTCAAACACAGGTTTATTTTTTAGACTATTTTCAATATTGTGGATACTCGGGTTTGACTTTCACTCCGAAAAGCTGCCATTCAAAATTACTTGAGAAACCAAGACTTCAACCCAGTTCAGCTGCACACTACCCTGTATATGTTTTGTTGACGAAACCATTGAAATTTAAAAATTTTTTTTAAAAATGCATGGGGGTACCATTTGCATTGCGAACTAAACTATGATAAGGCTGTACGTATAAATAATTACTAGCAGTACCCTGGCGTAACATATGCCGGTCTAGCTGGTTCCCGCATGCGTGAACGAAATACTTGTCAGCATGAATTAAAAAGGGCTGCCGATGCTCCTCCCCCCCCCCCACAAAAAAAACCTCCCCTGCCCCAACATCCCCCAGTGTGTGGTCTTCCCCCCTGCTGCCTTTCCGGTCCCCCTTGATCCCCTGCCCCCTTTTCCCACGTTCCCTGCATTGTGTGGTGTGAATCCCCCCTCCCCCATCCCTGCTCCCCCTCCCTTGGAACCCCAGGTGTTTCACCGCATGTGTGAGCAAACTACTTTACTGGGGGAGCATGAATTGAAAAGAGCTCCGAACCCTCCCCTTCTTGGCCCTATCGGGCCCCCCCCCCCCCCCATTCCGTACTGTCATCAGATACCCACCTGCTGTCCCCTTTCGCGTTCCCTGCCCTCCTCTCCCTGTATTCTGCCATTGACGGGGGAGAGACATGGTAAGGGGTAAATTAACCCAGGGGTTTTGGGGAAATCTCCAGGGATTTTGAAAAGTTGAAAGTGGTGAGATATGCTCTTGTGCAAGTCGAGGGGAAGGAACCCCTGGGGTTTCGGTTAAAACACCCTTGGATGCATAACTCACTACATCATTTTCCCCTGGGATATTAGAGGGTGGAATATTTTCCCTAGAGGTTTCTACTCTATACTTCCTCGGGGGTTCAGCACAATATCCTCGGGGTTCGACCACCTCGACTTTTCCCTCCCTTCTGTTTTCCCCCTGATCATAGCTCACCTTCTTGCAACCCCAGGGATTTTTCACCCAGGAAAAACTAAAACCCCGGACCATATATCTCCACTGAGTGGTTTGAATGCCTGCTCCCACCCCTGCTCCCCCCCCTCCCTTGGAATCCCTGCTTTTTAGTTTTTCTAAGGAAGTCAATAACTTTTTCAGTGGCGGGCAACGCACTTTTTCAAGTCGGCTCTAATTATAGTCAGCATTATTGAAGCATTGTGTTTGTTTGTAATTGTTAGAGCGCATACCCGTTCTCATTGTCGGCCGCTCGACCTTTTTCTTTGCTACCGTGGGAAGAATGAGCCCGCTTGCCCTCTTACAGTGGAGAGAATGATATGGTCCAGGGTTTTCGTTTCCCCTGGGTAAAAGAACCCTGGGGCTGCAAAAGGTGAGCTATGGTCAGGGGAAAAACAGAAAGGGAGGGAAAAGTCGAGGTGGTCGAACCCCGGGGATTTTGTGCTGAACCCCCGGGGAAGTATAGAGTAGAAACCCCAGGGGGAAAGTATTCCACCTCCTCATATCCCAGGGGAAACTGAAGTGGTGAGCTATGCATGGGGGAAAATAACCCCGAGGTAAATAATCTGAGGTTGAGGTGAAATTCTACCCAAGGCAGGGGCAGGGTAAAATGTTCATTATGATTAATATAGATTGCCTGAAAACAATAGCTGAAGAAGGTAAAATTATGAAACTGAAGTTTTAAACGTCTTTCTACGAATGCACAAACATTTTCAATCGAGTTGTGTGCAACAGTTACGTATTTTTTAACCATCTTGTTTTCTTGACATTGTCCCAGGGAACATAGACGTTCGTTAATCGCTTTAGCTCAAGACGACTTAAGTTACATCGCTTCAGCTCATATAGAGCTTTAAGTCCATATAGCCATCTAAAACCACTTTCAAGTTGCTTTACCTCAAACCAGCCCATCAACATAAGGAGTTGAAGTGCTTTAAAAAACCCCATGTATTCTCCTGACACCGATTTTCAATGTTGAAGACTATAGCCCAGGGAGCTGAATGGGGACCTAGGAACAGGAAGGGGGTTTAGTTGATGCTATTTCGACTTCGCAATAACTACCATGTACCCATTGTCTTTCTAACTCGCCCCAACTTGAATGTCCACGTATCCACATTTGTTCTAAAGTGACACGAGTTCAAATCGACGCAAGTTAAGTCGACTTGACGTATTTCTTTTGTTCTGAATAATTACCTTGTAATCTTTCATCACCACAGGGAAAACAGAATTTATTACCTTATGTCCTATTCCATTTCACATCGATTGACGCCAGTGTAATGGTATCTTACATAACCTTATGCCAAACAGATAGCTTTAGATTAAACACAAAAATTTTAAAAGTTAGCGCATAGACAGCAAAATCTAACATTCCATATAAAAGGAAAATCCCTAAAATCAGTGAAACAAGAAAAAACTGAGTAAGCTGTGGTACTAATACAGGTTTTAAGTGAAGTCTGGTTCCTGATGGTCAGCATAAGTGTTGCTTTTATACCTTTAAATTGGTGAAACAAGAAATGAAATGATGTAAGTATAAAGTGACGTTGGAGCGGAACCTCAAAGTGTGGCGTCACTTAAAATTTGTGTTACTTACGAAGTTATGTTAGTACGACATGTTACGTTTTTTTATGGGTTTACTTATTTTAGAGGTAGAGAATTACATTTTGCTGTCTACGCTTCAACTTTTCTGAGTTAGTATCACTGGTTTTTATTAAATCAATAAAGAAAATTAAACCTGTAATTACGGTACTGGTTTCTATGTTGTTAATCCATTGCTTTATTGACATGCTTCAATCAAATGCAACAATTAGGACAAAAACAAAATTTAGATTCAAAATGCTATTTAAATTTAAATAACGTTCATTAAAGTGGACGGGTGTCCATGTTTCTGCAGAGTTTACTGACAAATATAAAATACTGTCCTAAAAACAAATTATTTTGTAACGTTTTTTTTTTACATGAAAAAAACGCACTTTTCACTTTATTCAGTAACTTTAGTTGCGATCATTTGGTTGCCAGAATCACACCAAGTCAATAGGTTGTTCATCTGACTCAAAATTCAGATGCTTAGACTCTTTAACTCGGTGTGAGGGTAACCCTCGTCCGTACGCACATTTTAAACCCAACCACAAGTTCGACTGGCTAACCCAGTCGAAACCTAACTTGAATGACCCAGCGTTAACCCAATACAACGCTGTTCAGTAGAAAGGACGCAAGCTTGACAGAAAAATATGCCACAAGGAAGGACAACAACAATCATTTTTATTGTTACCATTACCACACAAAATTAGCGTGAAGGATTACGCAATCAGCGTTGTCCAGTGCTAGATAGCTTTGTTTTGACTTAGAATATCACTTGTACTTCCACTTTAGTTTACTCTAGGGTTAACCTTTGGTAGTTTGATTGACATCCGAGGGTGTTTTAACCAAAACCCCAGGGGTTCCTTCCCCTCGACTCGAGCAAGAGCATATCTCACCAATTTTGACTTTTCAAAATCCCCGGGGGTTTTCTCAAAACCCCCAGGGTTCGACCACCTCGGGTTTCGCTTTCCCCGGGGTTAATTTACCCCTTACCATATCTCTCCACCGTTACTGATTACTGAAACTTTGTTTAATCCTGATCCCTAACAATCCTTTAAGCTCTGCTCCTGAGCTATACCACACGCCATGGCTATTTGCTGTGACGTGCACATCACGTGACTGGGCTAGTCCAATCAGACGGCCAAACAGCCGTTCTTATCGTTCGTCATTGGCTAACTCATGGTGACGTCACAGCTAACAGCCGTTGCGCATGGTTTAAGTCTGCTCCTAATCGAAATAAATACATAGATAGATGGTACGCAGTCGACAGTTTCTCGTTCTGGTGATGACTTCCACAATAAAGCACAAAGACTGTGTCCGAACACTCAATTTACGAATGTTGGTTAGGAAAAAAATTGATAAGGCTGGGATTTTCTTTTGGAGGGGGGTTGGAAGGCTAATAAAAAAAGGAAGGAGCCACTTCCACAGCTGCCCGTCAAAGAGGAACCAAAATTGTTTTGTGATAGAGGGGACTAAAATATTTCTTAAGGTGTAACTATACCGACTTTGAACATCCTTCCCCCCACCCACCTTCTCGCCTCAGAGAAATTCTGAGCAGTCTTAAGTGCAAAAGTTTTGTCCCAGGGTTGTGGGGTAGACGCAATAACTGGGAGTCAAAGTGCTCCAAAGTAGGAACAGCAAATGCTCCGAAGTGCTCAAAAAATGCCTGTGGAAACTAAATTTTTTTTTGCTATGAACTTGTGAAGCCATCGGATTTTTTTTTAATTGCGTTTTTAATTTTTTTCGTAAGTATGTTATCTAGTATGTTGCCGCCAAGTAACAGTAGATCATCCGGTTGCTAAAAGATTAATTGTTGTTGAAAAGGCGGCCTCACTAGCAAACATGTCTGTTACTGTAAGGAACTAAAAGAATATTTTATGTTGAGGATAAATCCAATGTGACCGAAATCTTTCAAATTGTTGAAAATGTAATGGAAAGGTGCAGGGATTAAGAAAAACTAAAAAGTTTGAAGGATGAGTGACCACCATTCATAGCGAGAATGACGCATCAATAACATTGTTTTCATGATACTGTCTTGCTAATCAGTGGTTAGTAACGTTTTCCCAATGTTGAATCCCATAAACTTATTGCTCATGGCTCGGGAGAAATTGGGAAGGCCTAGACAGCTGAAAGTTTACATATGACTGCATGGGGATCTGAACCTTGTACTTTTGTTGTTTTGGGGCTTGATAGGCTGGAAAGAAAAAAACAAAACAAAAAAACTTTTAACGGCAAATGTTGAGATATTTGGGTACCGGATGGTTTTACTTTTTACCTTAACTTGAGCTTGCTGAATCCGAATCTGCCAGGTGTCAAGTCGAATTTCTCCTAAGCCCGGAATTCAAGATGGCGGGTATTTTTTGGGCTCTTTTGCTTCTAGCGTTTAAATCGTTCATTCAATTAGAAAATTTATAAACCGTTTATCAATTATGTTTATTTTAAAATTTCCTTCGAAAAAGGTTCTGTTCAATTTTCATAAAATTTATCCTGACGCAAATTCGTCAATTAGATTCTATTAGCCTGTTTATGCGCATACGTGTACTTTAACTTCTGACTTTCATTATCGGCAATGTTACTTCTAATTAAGATCATCTGGCAAATTGGGCTTAATGAAAGGTGAAGGTGTTAATAGGATAGTTAAAACTATTTATTTTAATTTGGACTAAGCTACGGCAGTTTATCTACGTTGTAGCGCTGTGACTAAGTGTCGTTTCACAACAAGTTCCATCTTTAAATTGCTGCGGTACCAGTACTAATTCTGATAAATGGATACGATTAGGCTTTGATGAAAGATGAAGATTTATCTTTTCCAACAAGGCAACAAGAGTAATTAAAACGATTTATTTTAATTAGAAGCTAAGCTACGTCAGTTTAGCTATTTGTAGCGCTGCGATTTTTCTATCATTTTAAAACTTTAGTCTTTAAACAGCTGTATAGCCGTTCTAATTAAGATAAAGGGGATGTGATTAGGCTTATATGAAAGATATATATTTTCCAACAATGGTAATTAAACCGATGTATTTTAATTAATAGCTAAGCTACGGAAGTTTATCTATGTTGTAGCGCTGTGATTTTTGCATCGTTTTGATGGTTCTAGCTTTAAACTGCTGTAGTAGACGTTCTAATTAAGATAAATGGTTGTGATTAGGCTTAGATGAAAGAAGATGTATATTTTCCAACAACAGGATTTATGTTAATTAGAGTTAAGGTATGCCATTTCATCTACATTGCAGTGCTTTTTGCGTCTCTGTATCACAATTTCCATCTTCAAACTGCTGCAATAGCCATTAAGATTAGGCTTAGATGAGTTGTATACTTTCCAACGAAGGTAATAAAAACGATTTTTTAAAGCCGGTGAAATATCATTACCTGTTTTTATAGCTATTCCCTCCTTTTGAGCTATTCTTCCCCTAGAAGCTTGAAGCTAGTTGGCTTCCCAGCCGGGCTTGTACGACTGCACATGCGCAGGGATGGGCTGGCTGTATATACTCGGTACAGCCGTTTGATGGCATCATTTCTCCTAGGACGCTCATGACAACGTGACCGCCTTGAGCTGCTCCCCACTTCGTACTCTTCAGGAACGGGATAACAGGGACCGATCCCTCTCGGACCAGGATGAATCCTTCATCCGCCGCCCCACGAATGGAGGGACCATGTCCTATTCTGCCGTCCCACGGACGGAGGGGACATGTCCCATTCTGCTGTCCTGCGAATGGTAGGGACCTCTGTTCTACATCGTACAACGTCTCACAGATGGACAAAGCCTTCTTGGATTAGGCCGTACCACCTCTGATCTAACTTTAGGAGCAAGTAGAGGTGGGTCGATCCATCTTCTCAACTAGGCTTCATCCGCCTCTTCCAGATCCGCCGGTCCTTAGGACTGGCTGCCCTCTCCATCCTATATATTACGTCCTATCCACCTACAGCCAAAGGATGCCTTCTGCCAAGGACCTGGACCTCCCGGTTGTAGCTCGGCTCCCGGCTGCCTCTGTTCCATCTTCAGGGACGAACGGAACATAGGACCAATGCGTCCTTTTCACACAAGTACTTCGACGATCCTCAGGACCGGCTGTCCTCCCAGCCTCTATTACCCACGACCGCAGGTGCTCCTGTCCACGGGATGCCCCTTGCTAGAATTCACTCTTCTACTAAGGACCTTCTGGATCCCCCAGTTGATGCCTCACTCCCGGTTACCTCTGCTCCGTCTTTAGAAGTGGACAGGCAGAGGACCAATCCATCCTCTCCACACAGAACCACCGTCCTCGGGGCCAGCTGGCTTCACCATCCTACGTATCACTGCGCATTGTCTCTGTGCAGCCTTCTTGATTGAACTACTTCACCACCTGCTGTCGACTTCCGCCTTCCTTTTCCTCCAGCATTTAATGCTGTTGTTTACCAAGGAATGATATCCCTCCACACAGCCACCATCTGCGCATCCTTCTGCGCAGCCCTACTTTCTCACTTAAAACGTTCCACGCTGTTCACTTCGCTCCCAGCTGTGTGCCGTCCGCTGTGTCCTATCCTGTCCTCCGTTGACCGTCCTCGTGCCTTGTGCCAAAGGGACACCAAGGGATGGATCCTCATCCTGCACTCCTCGTTCCGCAACCCCTCCGGTTGCGGATGACGTCGAGATTCTCGGACTTACTTCGGACTAGGATTCGTCGGAGCAGCCTCATCCGCCGCCCAATCCTCTGCTTTCCGAACCATCCGCTCCGATGCCTTGTGACATTGCAGCCACGTCCACGGTCCCCTGCAGTCAGCCTCCGCCAGCACAGGACCTGCGATCCCTTGCTGACGTACTATCTCATACCAAGGAACGTTATGCTTGCGTTAAGCTTCATCTTAAAGCCCGAAAGGTTGCTGGCATGTTGACCTCCTCCGTGGGTCCGCAACTCACTCCTCTTGATTAATCCTCGCATTCGTCCCATCCTTCGGTAACAGGATGCTCCACCACACAACGGACCAACGATCCGCTTACTCCGTCCCACGGGCATACCCCCAGGGACTCATCACTCCAAACTTTTAAACGGAAGGCTCCAGTCTACGATTACACTTCAGCCTGGCTTGCTTCGATTCCTAAGCGTCACAGGCCTTCCCTCGACAATACGGGACCTTCGTCCGCCCCGGACGAACCATCCCGTCCTTTCCCAGCCGTCCCCACTCTTACATCAGCTCACAAACGCAACAACTCTTCCGTGAGAAGCACACATCCCCTTTTTTTAGAACTCGGTCCTCTGTCTTATCCTTTTACAGAAGACTGTCATCCGTAATCGGTCCCGTCCTATCCTCAGGTCCTCCGTCCTATACTTTTACAGAAGACTATGGCTTCATCCTAGGACGCTTTGATACAGAAAAGGGACATCTATCAGGACTATGTCCTCGTCTCCTTCTTCATCTGTTCATGGCTTGTCGCGTCCCCAAACATTACAATCCCCTGAATTTTACGATTATACACACGTCAAAAACATTTAAAGAATAAAGGGGGGAGCCAGGAGGACACAACTGCATGGTCCTGCCTACAGCACTGCACCAGCTGACTACGCAGTGTTGCCATGTCTCACCGCCAGACGCATCTGCAGTCACTCACCTCGCGATTCATGTCGCTGCACGCCTAAGTTTCGTGTCCTGTTCATCATTCACCATGTCCACCTCTTCTTCATCTGAAGATCCTGTTACCCGAAGTTACAACAACCAAAGAAGAAATGTGTCCTCATCTCATACAAGGCTTGTAATTGCCTAGGTCTTTCCAAAAAAATTCTACGACGTATCGCTTCGATCCTCATCCTCATCTCGTCCTCATTGCATGTGACGGACAGGCACGTAACCACCGTATTTGCATCTCAGTCTCACCAAGTCGATGGACTATCATTCGACAAAAGCAACATCAAACAAGACAGCTTGGGGAAGGACCAATCCATCCTCTCATCGGACAAGGATCCATCCGCTATCCTCCTGGTACTGCTGTCCTCCTTTCCGTCTGAAGCAACTAGAGGTACTTCTCGCAAGGGCCGATCCAATACGGACCACATACCCTACATTTCGCAAACAACCTCCTCCAGGACGACCATCCGCTTTCTACCAGTCATTCCCTTCGTGTGAACTATGCCCTGCTCCGTGTACACAATGCCAGAGTTTCGTCAATTCCTGCATCTCCACCTTGGAGGGCCTACTACTATGCCCATTCCCACATTCAATGTCTAAGCCTTGCCCCATCATCTGCCACAATCCGTTCACCGCTTCGTCCTCGTCCTACGGACATACCTTCATCGCCATCCCTAGCTACGCTTTACCAAGAAGCTCCTTTACCATTACTGTCCCTACCCTTTTAACCCTCATTTGTTGTAAGCATTCTCAGGACGCACAAGACACTATCTTGTGACCTTTTCTTTCAAGGTAAACGTGGATGCGCAGTTGGCTCCGCTATTGTACTGTGTTTCAAACACAAAAACAAGTTCGACAGATGGCAACCCAAACTTGGCAATGGACAGCTTGCATGTCATTCGTTTTTGCACACAGTCTTCACGTCAATACATCCTCAACTACATGCAACGTGGTCTACATCACTTTTAGCAGTATGTTTGTGCTACCATCCGCACACACTACAAACAACTACACACCAGTTTCCGTACGTCCACCTCACCATTCACTCCATCCGCTTCCTAGTTACCACTTCAAGATCCTTCATCCAAGGCCACAGGTGTAGCACTAGTTTTCCGTGTCCTTCCCTACACGACATTCCCGTCCGTCTCTCGTTCCTCAACACAACAATCTTCAGCATGGATTCCGCTCCATCCACCTCCCGTGTAGGGACGATACCATCGTGATCCTCGCCTCCCTGTTAGGACCTTATCCTCACAATTTCAGCTTTATGAAACCATACCTTCACTCTTTTACAAAGTGTCTAGCATTCAACAACGAGAGTCTCGTCTTCCTCTGGAAAACCTTTCCTTCGATCCTCGTCCTACACCAACCAGCTGCCTTCTTCTTGATTCAACTTCGAGACTGCGTTCCACATTTCCAGTTTACCACGGTCCGTCACCGTCCGCTCCTCACCTACGCTGCGAGTTCGCCACGTCATGCTCTCGCCATACACATTCTTACTTTCTACATTCGGACGGTATTCACTCTTCACGTCTTCTGATCATAAGGACACTCATCATCCGCCTGCCCACTTCACACATTTTCCAGAGCCCGTCCTACGAACGGTGTCCGCTCCTTAAGTTTACTATACGACTTACGGCGACGCGCGCCATCCGCCTGTCCGCTTCACACTTGGGAGCACCATCCTTCCCAACAAGGTAGGTGATTTCGGAATTTTATCCGATTTCCTATCTTGTACCCCATGGTGTTAAGACCCCTGCTTGCGGTTCCTTCTTCTGCTTCTGTTAACCTTCATTGAATTATAACGTTTTTCCGCACTGCCTGACCTCACTTAGGATGTAACCTTTCCGAAACAGCGGATCACTCCTCAGCTCGCAAATAGTTTCGGCTCTTAGTGAAATTGGTCCAGGACTCGGGGTTGTCTTCGCCAGGAACTAGTTCCCGGGGATGCCGGCTTGTACGAGAGGGGACAGCGAACCTAGCCCTCCTCCGGGTTACAAAGTCCGCTATAAAACAGGTAATTTTACATTTTCGTCGGCTTTACAAAGACTAAAATTTCAGGGCCTGCAACTACTTAATTTTAGTTTTTATTGCCTAACCGAAAATATCCATTACCTTAACTTCCACCCAGGCCTCCCCTCCATTGTCTAAGTTCTGGGTGAGGAGAAATAATGCCATTGGACGGTTGCGCCGAGTATATATAGCCAGCCCATCCCTGCGCATGCGCAGTAGTACAAGCTCAGCTGGAAAGCCAACTTTCAAGCTTCTAGGGGAATAATAGCTCAAAAGGAGGGAATTGCTATAAAAACAGGTAATGTATATTTTCGGTTAAGGCAATAAAAACTAAAATTAAGCAGGTGCTGGGCCTGAAATTTTAGTCTTATTTTAATTAGGAGCTAAGCAACGGCAGTTTGGCTACGTTGTAGTGCTGTCCTTTTTGCGTCATTTTACCGCAAGTTCCATCTTTAAACTTTTGTGATAGCCTTTCTAATTAAAGATAAGTAAACGTAATTAGGCTTCGATGAAAGATGAAGATATAAGGGTAATTATACCCTTAATTATATATACCCTTCCAATAGGGGAATTTTAATGATTTATAAACCTTCATCTAAGCCAAATCAGTCATTTATCGTGATTATAACGGCTATTACACTAGTTTTAAGACGGAACTTGTGAAATGATTCAAAAAACACAGTACTACATTGTAGAAAAACTGTCGTAGCATAGATTCTAATTAAAATAAATCGTTTTAATCACCCTTTTTGGGAAATAAACATCATCTTTTATCTAAGCCTAATTAGATCTATTTATCTTCATTGAACGCCTACTGCAGCTGCCTAAAGATGGAACTTCTGGCAAGTAGATGCAAAAAATACAGCACTGCAATGTAGATAAACTGGCATGGCTTAGCTCCTTATTAATATAAATTATTTTAATTACCCTTGTTGGAAAATATACATTTTCTTCTTTCATCTAAGCCTAATCACATTCATTTATCATAATTAAAACTGTTGTTGCAGCGGTTTAAAGATAGAACTTGTCGTAACATGACACAAAAAGCACAGCGTTACAATGTAAATAAAGTGCCTTAGCATAGCTCCTAATTAAAACACATTTTTAGTTACCCTTGTTGGAAAATGGACATCTTCATCTTTCATCTAAGCCTAATCACATTAATTTTTCTTAATAAAACAGCTATAGCATCAGTTTAAAGATGGAACTTTCGTAAAATAATGCAAAAACTACGGTTACAATGTAAAAAAACTGTAGTAGCGTAGGTTTTTAGTACAAATCGTTCTAATTACTCTTGTTGGAAAAATGTACTTCTTCGCTTTTCATTTAAGCTCAGTTAAGTCTGTAGATCTTAGAACTAACATTGCAGCTGTTTAAAGTCAGAAATTATAACGCTCGCACGCTGTTTTGTATGTACAGCATATGTAAATGGCCTAATGGGACCTAAATTGACGCATTTGAGTCAGAAGGGGTTTACGTTACGAAAACTATGAATAAAACTTTTTAAGGAAATTTTATTCTAAACATAATTAACGGATTAAACGCTAGAAGCGATCAACTGTTTTTTGGCCGCCATCTTGAATTCTGGGCTTAGGAGGCGAAATTCGACTTGACACCGGGCAGATTCGGATTCGGTGTGCGAAAGTTAGGGTAAAAGTTAATTATATTGAAACGCTACATTGAAGATGTGGCAACAGTGATGGGATTGTGCATCCAAGAGCCGGCCAACTTACTTTTCGTCCCTAAAGTGCGTCTACATGTTTCGTCCACTGACACCAGGAATTTTTCAAGTTATTTCGTTAGCTTTGGGAAGAACTCAAATCCTTCATGTTGCTGCGGTGCCAGGCTAAAAAACGTCCAGCATGTTCTTCAGGAATGCTCTCTCTGTGTAGCCAAGGGTGTGCAAACCCTGCCCTATTTGCACACGTTGCCCTTTCTGTAATGCCTCAGCATCGTTTTCCTAATATGCACACCATGCCATAAGACTGTGCATACCTTGCCCTAGATACCTCCTTCTGACATCGCTCTCACCCTATTAGACACTGCAAGATATTCTTTCCTCAGACTGGTAATTTCTGACAGATTCTCTCGGACCACACCTCATTTTTGTTCACTACAGAAAAGAATTATCTTGTAAAAAGATTCCCACCATGGTACGCGCGCTGCTAAAGTTTTGTAACGTTATTGTATAAGGCCACGACTGATCTCCGGTAAACTACTGCTTTCGAGTGACTAGCGGCATCTCTTCCCTTTTTGGGGTTTCTTCCCTTTCGTGTTGGGGCACGTGGAGCACCCCTGGGTCCCTGCTAGTCTTTCCTCCTGACCTGTTGGGATTTTAGAATTTTGCACGTTGATTTTTATACTAGTTTGGATCTTTTAAACCGGTACCCCAGTAGTCGTGTGGTGGGGGTGTTTCGGGGGGGGGACATGGGAATGAACCTGTTTTATCCTTGGGTTGCAGCCTCACTGCCCTTGTTTTGCACGTTTTTACTTTTTACCACTTAGTGTGTTTAACATTTTGCGACTTTTGTTTGTCTTTTTTACATTTTGTCCATCTGATTTGAGTGGTTCCTACCCCATTTCTGATCTTATTTTTTCTTCTCAAAATGGAGGCTTTCAATGTAGGTTTCTTTTCTGTTAATACATGGTCTTCCCCACTCGTTTTTGGCAGAATCGTTGGTTTTGGCTGCTTTACTCTGTTGTGGCTCCTAGCTTCCTCAACCGCACCCTCAGCATTTACGGTGGAGACTTAGGCCCGTATTCTGAACGCTGACTAAAACTCGTACTTGATTTGAAATGACGTCACACCTATTTAGTGCCATTCACCACCAGAACTTCTTTTGGATATATTTGGAAGAAATCGGGTGGTGAATGGCACTTAATAGGTGTGACGTCATTTGACTTGAAATGACGTCACACCTATTAAGTGCCATTCACCACTCGATTTCTTCAAAATGTATCCAAAAGAAGTTCTGGTGGTGAATGGCATTAAATAGGTGTGACGTCATTTCAAATCAAGTACGAGTTTTAGTCAGCGTTCAGAATACAGGCCTTAGTTTTATTTCCCCCAGGGTTTTCATTTTCCCGGGGAATTGCAAGGTAGAACAATGTGTTTTTATCGATTTTACCCGGGGAAAATGAAACTCTAAGTTTAGGGGTATCTTTGATGTTAAGACCCTCTGGCTGAGCATACATTTAAACTGAAACACCTTCAGTATCTATTAAAGCACATAGATGAAATGTCCTATTTAATCGGGCCTGTGGTTTAAATTTTCTAAGTACGTATATTTGCTGAAAATATTGTTAGTCTGTCAGTGAATTAAAAAAAAAATAGAACACAATAATTAAGAGAACAGGTTTGAATTGAACCACAATTTTTATTTGCAAAGAAAACCAGAGCTGAATCAGGACCCAGCTTTTTGTAGTTCGATTCCCAGTCGCTAATTAGAATCCTTTTTTGTTAGACTAAGAGAGTGACTGTAAAGGTCATAGGTAAAAAAAAAATAAGTTGTCTTAGTCACACCCATGGTGAAAAAAAATTAAATGTTCTCTTGATATAGAGCCTATATAAAATGTTTTGGTTTATTTACAGAAAAAGCCTTCGTCGTCAAATACTAAAGGTTAGCAGTCCTCTTGTAATAGCCCATTTAGGCACAATATTACTGAGTCCATCACCAGTTGCTCCTTCAAAGAAGGAAAAGTTTCCAGACAAGGTTACGCCTTCTCTCTTTACGTTGAAGTCCGCCGTAGTTGATCTCGATGAATACGAAGATGTCATCGGATCGTTGGACTTTTCAGAGTGTGGGAGTCACCCCGCGATTCGTAAATTCCGTTCCCGTGCCGTCACAGACAGTGGAACGGAAAGCATGCATTGCGATTCTCAGGATTGTGATTTTAATTCTGTCACGCCATCACTGAGCTTTGCTAGTCCTTCGACAGTTTCGCCAAATGAAAATTCCTCGGCCACAAATGATGCCAACCAAGCTGAAGATGTTGAACTGGATACACCAACAAGGAAATTGGTACTCGATAATGGCTTAGAAGCTTTACCTACTAAACCAACAATTGTAGGAAAGGGTGGATTTGGAACCGTCATCATAGCCCAGCATAAAGGTGGGTACAATGCATGCATATGACCAATTTCATAAATTTAGTGCAAAGTCGGCTTTTGTTAATAACTTCCTTCCTAATACGTCTTTAATGCTGAAACTTTATAGGTACCTAGAGGGTGGGTCCTATTAGGTGCGCACCAATTTTGAAGTGTAAAGGACCATTAGTTTAGGGATGACAAACTTGGAATCTTCATAGAGCACTGGGTAGAATCTCTATGAATCTCTATGAACTGAAAAACGATCTTGTTGCCAAAGCTGGGTTCACTTTTTTACCATCACACTTTTTTTTTTAGGCAAGTACCGTACAATTTTTATTCGGCGATCAATTAGCATAAATACTTCCCTTGTTTACAGCGTTTTATTTTAAAAACTCCGATCGCAAAGAAATTATGGGGATATGTTCGCAATTTAAGAGTGGACCAACATTGTCATCTCTGGTCCAGTTTTCACTAATGCTTTATGCATTAGGCCTAAAGCAAATTAGGTGACCGCACATTTATTACCCCCAGGGGCAGCATAAATATAAGAGGACGTGTATAGAATTAATTTGCTCTTAAACGCAGAGTTCACTACCTGTCACTATATTTCTTTTTTTTTTTTAATTGTAATTTAAATTTGTCTTGAGTGACAAAAGGCGACATAGCAATTACGAGCATAGCCATGGCTAGCCCCTAGTAATAAAAACTGAAAAGGAAATTTGGTATATCACATCTGCTCCATAAACGATCATCGAAGTGTCGAAGAAAACTTGCACTATTTTAATTTATTTCAGGGAAGAGAGTCGCAGTAAAAGTCATCAGCAAACACAGACGTCGGCGACGTTCGATAGAATGCAGCCTTAAAGGAGAACGCAATGCCTTGGTGTTAGAACATTCCAATGTCGTTAAAACCTTCTTCATATTTGGGCTGAATGAAGATCATGCATTAGTCATAATGGAATACGCTGGACAGCAAAACTTGCTCAATGTATTAAACAATGGTACAGAAACTATAACAGTTTCCCGAAGACTTGGGTGAGTTTAGTTTGGAGTGAAAACTTGGAAATGTAGGCACTCAAAGGATATTGTCAAACGTTGGGAGAATATTTAATGTTTTGTGACAACATAGAAATCACGTTAAATTCAAAGGAACGAAACAAAACTTAGTTTTTAGTTGCCACGAATTATCCATTACCCGTGTATCTTTTAAGCACTCTCCTGGGTTCTCATTGTTTCTTCAAGAGAAAGAAAGTTGGCTTTCCTGCCAGTCCTGCATGCACGGACGCAGTCCTCCGTAAGCGCTGGGGCAGCGCCATTCCTCCTCTCTTTTTCTCTACCATGCGACATGAATGCTCTTCCAGATCAACGCTCCTCAAGAATTTGGCCATCGATCCGGTCCTGATTCCTGTGCTCCTAACCATCTATTGATGCTGAAGGAGTGCTCAGGGTAACTTTGGCTGGGTTGGCCCCTCTGTCATTTATTGTTTAAGGAACTAGAACGATCTGCTGGTGCGGTCCCCCTGGGCGAGCCGTCTCAACCTCCCGTCCTTACGATCCGCCGATTCCCCAGCCTTGCAAGGCGGATGCCACTCCATCCGCCCTTCCAAGGGGGGCCGAGGTTTGCTTCTAAGATTCCAGTCGTCCGACTGGCTCACCATCCGGGGCGGATTCACGATTCGCCCCGCTGCCCCCCCTTACCCCCTCCGTGCCCCCGTCCCAAGCAGGGAGGGGGGGGGGGGGGGGCGTACCACCACTCCGGCTGCTGTCTGCTCTGCGGCTTGCCAAGCTATAAATCCATTCCAGCGTTCCTGCCATCCCCACATCGATCCTCTGCAGCTGCTTGGGTTGGGCCGCATCTCGCCAGAACGTTACGTCTTGCGGCTGGCCCACAGTGCAGGATACATTCATGTTCCCCAATCCCTCCTTGTTCTCCTCCCTGGCCTTGCTCCGTAGGGTTGAGGTGGGGGGGGGGCATTTCGGTGACAAGAGAACGGTTACCAGACACATACGACTACCTTCAACACTGATGCTCTATGGACAGAACTGCATTGCTACCCGCTGCGCATTGATTCTGCGTAGCCTCTCTGGATTTGAACCGCATCACCACCTATCCATTATCTACTGTTTCGAAGCCGCCACCCTCCGCGCATCCTCTTGCGCAGCCTTTATCGAATATATACTCGAACGATGCAGTCCGGTCCACTCTTTCTTCTGCTACCGCCCTGTGCGGTTGTGCTGAGTACTGTTTGCTCTCCCCAACAAGTCCAGTCCTCATGTACGCCTACCATCTGCCTGCCACTCTGCAGC